>SNQJ01S0160917.1:0-21257 GCA_010110895.2 Picea sitchensis
ATGTGGCAATGAATAAAATTATGGGTACTTCCACTATCAACCAGAATGATGACCTTCCGATGCTTGATGTAACCAATTAACTTGAGGGTTTGGGGGGCAGAGAAGCCAGTGAGAGCATTGAGGGAAATGATCGGTTCGACTTTAGGAGGGTCGGAGGGAGGGGTTATGTCAGTGATTTCAGGTGACTCAGGCACAATGGGAGTTTCAACATCCTCTTCCAAAATAGCCTCATAGATGGCCATAAAAAGCTTTTGTTCCTTACATTTGTGGCCCGGGAAGTATTTGTCATCACAATTATAACAAAGGCCTTTGAGTTGGCATTCCACCATTTCATCGCTGGTCAATTTTTGGATCTTTAATGGGGCGGAGGGAGTAGTGGCATTTATGGGTTTAGGGAGAGGGATAAAGGAAGGTTTACGGGTTTGAGAGGATACAACTTGTTGTGCTTCTTTAGATTTTTTAGTAGCCTCCACCCAACTCAACGGTCAAGCCATGAGGACATGGGCCCAAATATCCTCCTTGAGGCCACTAATAAAACACTCTCGAAAGAAAGCATCAGTCATGCCCTCTGTTCAAAAATCCAGGCGCTCAAATGCAGTTATGAAGTCTTCAACTGTTCCTGATTGTTTCAATTTTGTCAAACGACCCAAATGGTTGGTGTCAGTGTTAAAGCGTTCATAAAGCTCAGTCACAAATTGGGTCCAATCAATATACCCTTGACGGGAAGTTTTTCTCCATTGCCACCATTGCCATCGTTCTTGATCTAGATGGAGAACACCATACCGGAGTTTGTCCAAGTCATCTGTAATTCCATATAAAGAGAAATAATGTTCCATTTGGGTGACCCAACCAGTGGGGTCTGAGCCATCAAATTTGGTTACATCCAGCCATAGAAAGCGTATGTCATGTTGAAAGTGATGGGGCTGAAAGGTATGGGAATGGGAGGAAGTTTCACCTTCAGTATTTGGATTTGCATCAGAAAAAGGGTCATCGGTAGGGATCTTTAGTTTGGTGCAGAGTGATACAAAGACAGATTCAAGCTGGGTGGTCAGTTCTTGTTTGACTTCCTCCATTACGGACTGCACGGAGGCATTTATGGTTGCATTGATGGATATATCTTGGGAGGAAATAGTAGCACTGATTTGTTTCACTTCTTGTTGGGTCTCAAGGAAACTATATTGCAAGGTGTTGAAGAGAGACTCCAGTTCTTGGCTACGACTATGGGCCATGAGGATGGGTGAACTAAAAAGGGGCGGGCGAGGTCAAAAATTTTTTGCCGAAAAATGATATGGATGACTGTGATAAGGGAGAAGAGATTAATCCAATGGAATAGGTCTCAAATAATAGGTCTGAAGAATACTACAGTGATGTAATCCCCAAATTATTAACCAGAAAGAAATGTGTATTTTCTTGGCAACTCGAACATAGTTGCGCGGCAATAGATCTGGTCCATTTTAATTTGTTTATGTTTCTGTCCCCCAAGGGTTAGGTATTCAAGGGTTCTACAGACAAGTGTTTTCCCTATGCTATAGCTCTCTGATATATGTGTAGGGTCCAACAGTAGTACTCAGCCCAATATCTCAGGGCACTAACTAAGGAGGATAGACCGTACCCTTAGCCATACTACCCGAGTACCCAGGTCTAGAGAGTATCTTCCCGAGTGTTGTTCTCGGTGACACTATAGCAGTCTAGTGACCGATAGGTTTATATAAAGAGGGATTCAGGAAATCTAGGCCGATCAGTACAGAGGTGATGTCTGATGCGCTACCACTCGAAGGGGTACCAACAGGGGTTACAAGGGTGGAAAATAGATGTGCGCTTAAGAACCACTTGTATTTCCTGCGTGTATAATCCCTCAACCGTGGGTTTATGCATGTAACAATAGATATATGTGGCTTAAATACGTCGAAATACGTCTCTACCCTGGAAAAAAAAAATCCCACAATTTCTGCCAAGGAAAGTGCTCTCATACCAGATATAATAAATACGCAAAACATAAATAAAATGCTAGAAATGGAAGAATAATTGTAATATAACCAGCATAATCTCCACAAATACATAGATATAATATGAGAAAAACAACTGAAATAACACTTTGATTCAGAAAGCAATGTTCACAAGCCTCTTCGATGGGAAAACCTCCAGTCGAGCAGCGCTCTGTTACAATAATCTCCAAGCTAGGGTTTTCATACCCTCGACCCTCATTTATACTAAATATGTCTATTAAGAGAAGCATCTAAAGGAAGATCTTTCTAGAAGCGGAAGCTTCTATTAGGTCTTCTTACATCCTCCTTATTCTATTTTATTGAAAGGCCTTATTAATATTAACCTTTATTACATCCGAATACATTGATCTACCTATGTGCGGGTTAGGACCTTAACAGGACCAGTGCATGAGATGGACCACACTGTGGCAAGAGAGGGGCCAAGTAGTTTCGGAGTTCACCAATACCTTCCATACCTTATGCACCATGCTCAGTAAAAAGACTTCGAGTGACATTGTGTTCTGAAATACCATGGGGCTCTACACAGATACATCCAGACTAAAATGAATTTTCTGGACATCTCATCACTCGGTGTTGCTTATCGATATGCTATTAAAATCGAGCAGAAATTTAAGCAACAAAACAAACGGGAATTTGGGTCTGCAAATCCGCAACAACCAAAGTATGACAAAGATGGCCCTAACAAACAGTCTCCCGAAAACCAATCCAAGACACAAGAAAAGAAGGGTCACAGGAAGACAAAGAAGGACACTAGAAAATGGTGTGATTTCTACAAACGCCCCTGGCACAACACCGATGAATGTCACTCAAAACAGTCATTGGTGGCCAAGATCAAAGATAAGGAGCCGAACCCTGATTCAAAATCTAATTCTGAAAATACTGGTAAAGGATAGATCATTGACGCATACTCCACTCCTATTTTCACGACCGCAACAATACAACCAGAACAACCAATAGATCTTGAAGAGGAGGAGCACCTTTTTCATTCACAGATGCGGGTTAAGGGGACCCCGCTGCATTTTATTGTTGATAGCAGAAGCCAAAAAAACCTCATCTCAGCAAAGGTTGTCAAAAAGTTGGGATTGTTGACAACACCACACCCGCAGGCATACAAAATTGAGTAGCTTCGCAAGGATGAGATCTCTGTGTCAGCCAACAGTGTTGATTTTCATACGACATCCAACCCTTCAAGGATGAGTTATTGTGTGATGTTGCCCCACCGGATGTCTGTGATGTTCTCTTGGGCCAACCATATATGTGGAAATGCCATGTTGTTTATGAGTCTCAACCCCGTAGTGTCATTATTACTTTGGGGGGTCATCTCTATAGAATACCAGAGGTAGTTCCAACTATTGTTCCACTTAAAAAGTGTCTCAAGGTAGTATCTCATACTGCAAAATTCAGCTTCTTCAAAATCTATTCAAAATGGGAACAAAAGGAGACTGCAACCACTACAGCATCACCCCCTGCCTTTTATCCAATATAATCAGGTCGATAAGGTTGCAGAAAAGTGAAAAGATTCAATATGCACACCTTCCTCTTGTGGAGCTCAACTTGTTGAACAACCTCAGCTTCAACAGGTTCATGACAGACTTCCACAAACTAAGCAGTGCGACACCTCGAGCAATACAAGCAGCTTACCAAGATGCAGATCCAACAAATGCTTTTCCCTCTCCCACGAGACCTCAACGCAATGGATACCATTGATTCCTAAGCAGGTAGGATTGATCCTAGTGTATATCGGTGGCCACCCACCTTTTCTAACTGGCTTAAAACAATTTTCTAGCAATTTTGGCAATTAACTATTTTTAGCAGATTTTAACTTCCGGGGCCATTTTGAGGGCCTAAATAAAGGTTTTTCGAGATTGAAGTTCTAAATAATATCCAAATGCATGATATATCCCCAAACATGAATCTCCTTGATGATACCTTTCCAACGACCTATCATACTCCTAAAATAGAGATCATATGCAAAAGTTACGACCTTGGGAAGTCGATGTACTAACTTACCCAAACGGGGCCCACTTAACTTTTGGCGCTTCATCTCCTAGGGTTAATTTTTTGGATGTCTAGGGTTTTGGGCATTCTTGTTTATTGTAAAAATGCCTTCATAGCCTCATTGTAATCATCTTCTCATGAATGCGAGTAGCTGTCACATCTCTTCTCAAAGATAAGCTGCCACCATTCTAGAGAGTCTTTCACTCTGTATTTTTATAGTCTCTGTACATTTCTTTTATTAATAGAAATCGTGTATTACTATATCTTTGTGTTTATGGTTTCATCTCTGATATATTTCTGTTATATTATTGGATATATACGTTATCTCTATGCATTTCTTTATTATATCTCCGCTCTCATTTCGTGCCGAAAATAATCTGGATCAGTGGTATCAGAGCAGGCTGCTCTTGATCGTTTTTTCAGTGCATTTCCCCGACGAGGTTCGAGTATAGCAATTTGGGTCTCGATATTTTCTCTCTTGAAGAAAACAACTCTTGCACACCCAAGAAACCCTCATTGGCGGAAGAAAAGAAAAACCACGGAGCATACGATCTTATCAATATGTTGCTTGAGAAATCTCTCACGCGACAGAGGGACGAAATGATGGAGAATTTTTCCCACATCCTTAAATTCCTGCCAATAGCATCAGGCGCATATTCATCAAGTTACCACTTTGGAGGCACCTCGCCTTTGAAGGTACAAGTTAATTTTTATATTCTTGTATTTGAAGGACAGATAGATGCAGAAGCCCTAGAAAAATGGTTAACTCTGGTAGAAGGTTATTTCTTTGTTCACAATCTTTTTGACAAAGAAAATATCACCTTCGCACTCCTTAAATTTCTCCCTCATGTCAAACATTGGTGGGAAACTTACTGGGAGAAAAGTTCCACAGAGGAGTCTGGAATATATGGGGCCAATCCCACTTGGGATATTTTTGCGAATGCGGTAAAGGAAAATTATTACCCTGTTGGCAACTATGAGGACCGGTACATGAGATGGACCACACTGCGGCAAGAGAGGGGCCAAGCAGTTCTAGAGTTCACCAATACCTTCCATAGATTGCACACCAAGCTAGGTATCAAATACTCTCAGCGACATTTGGTTCTGAAATACCGTGGGGCTCTACACAGATACATCCATACTGAAATGGATTTTCTGGACATCTCATCACTCAGTGCTGCTTATCAATATGCTGTTAAAATAGAGCAGAAATTTAAGCACCAGAACAAACGGGAATTTGGGTCTACAAATCCACAACAACCAAAGCATGACAAAGATGGCCCTAATAAATGGTCTCCCAAAAACCAGTCCAAGACATAGGAAAAGAAGGGTCACAGGAAGACAAAGAAGGACATCGGAAAATGGTGTGATTTCCACAAAATCCCCTGGCGCAACACCTATGAATGTCACTCAAAACACTCATTGGTGGTCGAGATCAAAGACAAGGAGCCAAACCCTGATTCAGAAACTGATTCTGAAAATACTTTTAAAGGACAGATCATTGACGCAGAACCCACTGCTATTGTCGCAACCACAACAATTCAACCAGAAGAACCAACATATCCTGAAGAGGGGGAGCACCTTTTTCATTCACAGATGTGGGTGAAGGGGACCCTGTTGCATTTTATTGTTGATAGAAGAAGCAAGAAAAACCTCACCTCAACAGAGGTCGTCAAACAGTTGGGATTTTCGACAACACCACACTAGCAGCCATACAACATCAGGCGGCTTCGGCAAGGATGAGATCTCTGTGTCAGCCAATAGCGTCGATTTTCATATGGCATCCAAACCTTCAAGGATGAGGTATTATGTGATGTTTCCCCACTGGATGTCTGTGATGTTCTCTTGGGCCAACCATATATGTGGAGACGCCATGTTGTTTATGACTCTCGAACTCGTAGTGTCATTGTTACTTTCGGGGGTCATCTCTACAGAATACCATAAGTAGTTCCAACTATTGTTCCACCTAAAAAGTGTCGCAAGGTAGTATCTCATACTGCGAATTTCATCTTCTTCACAATCTGTTCAAAAGGGCAACAAAAGGACATTGCAACCACTACAGCCTTGCCCCCTGCACCTTTTATCCAACAGAAGCAGGTCGACAAGGTTGTAAAAAAGAACAAAGATTCCTTTTGAACACCTTCCTCTCATGTAGCTCGACTTTTTGAACAACATCAGCTTCAACAGGTCCATGACAGACTTCCACAAACCAAGCAACACGACATCTCCAGCAATATAAGCATCTCACCAAGATAAAAATCAAGCAAATGCTTTTCCCTCTCCCTCAGGAACTCAACGCAATAGAGACCATTTATTCCTAATGAGGGAGGATTGATCTAGGTGCATATTGGTGGCCACCCACCTTTTTTGACTGGCTCAAAACAGATTTCTGGCAATTTTTGCAATTTACTAGTTTTAGCATGTTTTAACTTTCGGGGCCATTTTCAGAGCCTAAATGAATGTTTTTTGAGATAGAGGTTCTAAATTATAATAAAATGAATTATTTGTCCCCAAAAATTAATCTCCTCAATGATACCTTTCCAACGAGCTATTATACGCATAAAATGGAGATCGTATGCAAAAGTTACGACCCTAGGAAGTTGATGTACTAACTTACCCAAACGGGGCCCACATGACTTTTGGCACTTCATCTCCTAGGGTTAGGTTTTTGGATGTCTATGTTTTTTGGAATTCCTGTTTATTGTAAAAATTCCTTCAGAGCCTCATTGTAATCATCTTATTGTGAATGCGAGTAGCCATCACATCTCTTCTCTGAGATAAGCTGCCACCATTCTAGCGAGTTTTTCACTCTGTATTTTTACAGTCTCTCTACATTTCTTTTATTAATATAAATCGTGTATTATTGTATATCTGTGTTTATGGTTGCATATATGATATATTTATGTTATATTATTTGACATACACGTTATCTCTATGCATTTATTTATTATATCTCCGCTCTCATTTCGTGCCGAAAATAATCCGGATCAATGGTATCAGAGCAGGCTTCTCTTGATCATTTTTTCATTGCATGTCCCCGACGAGGTCTGAGTATAGAAAGTTGGGTCTCGATATTATCTCTCTTGAATACAATCACTCTCGTACACCCAAGAAACCCTCAATGGTGGAAGAAAATAAAAATGATGGAGTAGGCGATCCTATCAATATGTTACTTGAGCAAACTCTCACGCGACAGAGGGACGAAATGATGGAGAATTTTTCCCACATCCTTAAACTCCTGTCGATAGCATCAGGCGCATATTCATCAAGCGGCCACTTTGAAGGCACCTCGCCTTTCAAGGTACAATTTAATTTTTATATTCCTCTATTTGAATGACAGATAGATGCAGAAGCCCTAGAAAAATGGTTAACTCTGCTAGAAGGTTATTTCTTTGTTCACAATTTTTTCGACAAAGAAAAGATCACCTTCGCACTCCTTAAATCTCTCCCTCATGTCAAACATTGGTGGGAAACTTACGCTAGGAGAAAATTTCCACGGAGTGGAATATAATAGAGATTCGATTTCCGCGGGATTGTTTTGTGGATGCGCGGTAAAGGAACAATATTACCACGTTTGAAACTATGATAACCAATACATAAGATGGACCACCTTTGCGCGACAAAGAGGGCCAAGCGGTTCGAGGGTTAGTATTCCATACTTGTGCACCAAGATGGTGCAAAGATATTATGAGCGACATTTGGTTCTAAATACTGTGGGGATCTAGACATATACATCTAGGCTGAAATGGATTTTATGGACTATCCTCATCACTGGTGTTGCTTGCTCGATATCTTTGTTAGAAAAATTTTAAGCACCAAAACAAAGGGGAATTCAGGTCTGCAAATACACAACAAACAAAGTATAACAAAGACAACCTTAACAAACATTCTCTAGAAAACCAGTCCAAATACGGAAAAGGGTCCGAAGAAGACAAAAGTACCGCAGAAAAATATGGTGTGATTTCCACAAAATACCACAACAACTGCTTTCCATAGATGGTATCGGCTCAAAAGCAGTCATTGGTGGTAGAATCAAAGACAAGGAAGCCGGAACCACGATTACAGTCGATTCTGAAAATCTTGGTAAAGGACAGATCATTGAATGCCCACTACTGTTAGCCGGCGACCACAACAACAGCCAGACGAACCAACGGATCACGAGGGGAGATGAATTTTTCATTCACATTTGTGGGTGAAGGAGACCCCGCTGTATTTTATTGTTGATAGCGGGAAGCCAAAAGAAAATTATCTGGGTGAAGGGGACCCCACTGTATTTTATTGTTGATAGCGGAAGCCAGAAAAACCTCATCTCAGTAGAGGTCGTCAAATAGTTTGGATTGTCGACAACACCACACCCGTATCCATACAACATCGGGTGCCTTCAGCAAGGATGAAATCTCAGTGTCAGCCAATAGTGTCAATTGTCATATGGCATCCAACCCTTCAAGGATGAGGTATTATGTGATGTTGCCCCACTGGATGTCTATGATGTTCTCTTGGGCCATGTTGAGTCTCTATTTTGACATAAGATAATACCCTATCTTACCCTATATCTAAGCCTTTTTGCCTTTTTTATAAACCTATACTGTACTATTCCCTCCCAAAACACATGCCTATAGCTATGTCATGTCTACAAGAGGTAATTGGTGATTTAAAGCATGTTTGTTTAACTTTCTTAAATTAATTTGATTGAAAGTGTTTTATTTTGTATAGTTATAATGATTTGATTTATGAGCAGTCTATCCAACACTACCATATATCGTGTAATCCGGTATCAAATCCATTATGGTACCCAAGAAAGTTTTGATTCGGTACCAACTCCATTCTGGTACCAAGACGTGCGCTATTCCGGTACTCCTTGCTCTATTCTATTTCGGTACTAGACTCGCGACTGTGTGTAATCCGGTACCAAAACCTCTGTTTCGAGAATGCACCAGTTGGACCTAAATAATGGTGAATAATTTGAGAAGACAGTTGGATAGAAGCGTCCGATTCAGTTTTCCAATTGCAAGAGACTCCATTGCTCATGCACTTCATTTCATGAGGATGGAGTCAACTCCTAAAAATTCGATGTAAATCCTAATTGTGGAATTTCTCGAACTTTTTAATGTTATCCATAGATATTGTAGTATCAGATTACCTTATATAAGGAATGTTGTATAGATGATAATATAGAGAGGAATGTAAGAAATATACGATAAGAATTGGACAATACTTGTCGTCGACATGTATGAAGTAAAAGACTGTTGATCCAATTTACCAGCTGAATTAATATAGAAGATCTTTTATGTCAATTCTTAGATGTGAGTGAAAATTTTTAGTCTGTTAATCCCTAAAGAGGTTCTTGGTTGGTTCGGCAAGGGCCCACTGCCCCAACTAAGGTAAACCTCCTTGTATACGTTATGTGTGTTTGTGTGGATAGTTTACAGCAGTGTGTGTGTGTGTGTGATTAGTCTTTATTTCATTCTCAGGATTGAGCATTGAGTTAATCATTTTGGATTGATGTGTATAAGAAAGTGCTAGATCGAATAGACATTTTATTCTCAGATGTTGAAGGTAGCTATCTCATAATTTGAAGTGTGGGACTAATATTTTAAGTTTATGATTGTAGTATCGCAAGGGACCGGGAGACTTTATATTTCATCTTCATGTGTTGTAATAAAATCTTTTAGTTATACTAGACTTCATTTGTGCTAGTTTGATTGAATTACATGAGATTGAAGTTGGCTTTTGTTTCGAGAATGGTTGGAATTGATTGTTTTAATTGCTACATGAGATAAGCTTCTTAAAGTTCATCTTTTCAATTCAAGCGCCTGAAATGAACAAGACTTGTTTCTTTGGGACAACAACTCTTTGATTGATTGTTTGCCTAAGTTTTCTTATTAGTTTTCTCTTCTAGGTTCATAGGATACTTTGAAGTATTTGGAAATCTTAGAGATAGAATTTTTATGTTATTAATTATTTCCTATATGCAACAGACTTAGATAGGTTACTTGTTCTCGACACATATGGTGTAATGACTCTTTTGATTATGAATCCCGGATTGACATTTAAATGAGTGTGAGATATACATTGGACATATTTACACACCAACATTTTGGCACCGTTGTCGGGGAGTTGTAAATGGTAATAGGTAGCATATTTTTTTGGTTTGATGAAATATTGGATTGGATTTGAGGATAATCTGAGGGCGGGGAGAAGACGGTAAGATGAAAGGTAAGAACCTACACATCCACTTCCGTGGGGTTGCTCCAAAGTCAGGTTGTCCTCCTACATCTAATTAGGAATATACGTTTTAATTGATTTCATTTTTTTATGAGTAGGTACAGGGATAATAAAGTTAGATTTATTGCTCCTAAAATCTCAGAAAAACTAGAAAAACAAACAACAAAGAAAACCCCCCCTTATACTAATTCATCAAAAAATCGTGCAGGAAAAATTCTCAGAGGAGAGAGCTCAAAGGTAGCAATTGCAACAACAACAAAAGGCACTAGATCTGAAGCCACTGTTCAGATTAAAGACATAAGGTAGCAAGAAAAGGAGGCAACACTGGCGACCCCATCCAGAGGAGAAACTAGAAAAGAAGTAGAGGTGGTAATAGAAGAGGTTGCATCTATTGTTGGAAGGCCACACAAAACCTTGGAACAACCAAAGATACCAGATAACTCGGTGGTGGAACCATCACTCAGTGGAGAAAACTCACCACCTCCCTACAGATTGCTTGGAGACATGGCAGAAGAAGAGGGAAACATAGCCAATGAAACAGAGACATTTGGATTCCCCATACTGTATATGGATAAAGACGTTGCTATGAAGAAAATTCCATTATCTTCACTTCCTCATTTCCTAGGTATGTCGACAAAATACCCAGACTCATTTTTATTTGAATTTGACATATTGTGTAGGAGTTATAACTACATAGATAACGCTCAAAAATTAAAACTTTTCCCAGCCACACTAAAAGATTCGGCACTGCGGTGGTTCATGAGCTTGGGGGAACACAGTTTTGTCTTGGAATGGTATGAAGGAGACCTTCCTCCAGAAATACCAGGATTACTGCAAACCTAGGGACGCTAGGAATGATATATTCAAAATGTAGCAATCAGAAGAAGAAAGCCTAGAAGACTACCTAGAAAGGTTCTTATACAATTACCAAAAGACTAAGCAGTTTTCCTTAGATACAACTACAGTTAGGACTGTCTTTATAAAGGGTGTGAGGGATGATTGCATTGAAGTGTTAAACCTCATGAGTTCTGGGGACATATACCAAAAACCATTTGTAGACATAGCAGAGTATTGTAAAAGATATTCTCGCAGTCAAGCTAAAACAGGGAAAAGTATAAGGGACCCTACCAACATAATTGCTAAACCCACATCTGGAGGTGTCACGAGGATTGAACTAGGAAATATATTGGAAAAATTTAAAACAGATATCCTACACACCATCAGTTCCCAACTAGATATGATGAAAACTAAAAGAAAACAAGAGGAAGAAAATGTTGCGTTAGCAATTTTCTGTCATCGGTGTAGGAGGAAGCACCCTGAAAAGGAATTCCCCCTCAATGTTATTGAAATCTGTAGTATTTTCACAAAGGACCATCCTACTAATGAATTCCCATCTCTTCTCGGACTAATGGCCATGCTCAAGGGAGGAGGAGAACCTGAGACATCTTACCCCCCTAGGAGACCATGGAGACAACAAAACCCTAGCATGTTTGCTGACCCAATTACACAATACCCCCAATAGTAATGGGTACCCCCCATGTCTTATCCTCAGTGGTCAACACAAACCCAACCTTGGCAATAGGGGTGGAGAGTACCTGTATATGGGAATGTCCCCTTTCAACCAACAAATTTCCCCACCTATCCACAATATCCTTCAAATATTTCATAGTTGCTCCCAGGTTTTAACCCCCCTGCTCTTCTTCCACCCCCACCCCCAAAACAACCACTTGCACTACCCATGAATCCAAATATGCAGCAACAAATGCAAGATTCACCCATCCAAAACCCTCCTCGGCCTACTCCTATTCCTGCACAACCTATCCCTAACCCAAATAACAGACCGACACAACCTCTACAAAACGTTGAAGTACAAACCTTTCCTATAGATGTAATAACACCAGCTCCATTTAATGGAATTGAATTAATATCAAGAAGGATTGTAAAAAAAACAAATCCCACTATGGTCATTCCAGAGGAACACGTGCATAATCACACAAACCAAGAGGAAAAAATAGATGTCCAAACGGTTCAAAGAGAAGAACAGATGACTGATCCATTGAACGAAGAAAGAAACACTCCAGTACCACAAGAAATCCCTTCTCCCAACTCCTTTACAATAGAAACACCCCATGAAATGAATCCCCCTTACCTAGAAATTTTTCTCATAAAGAAAATCGAGGAACCTCTAGAACATAATATAGAGATTGAACTCCGGAATATATGTGTGAATATCCCACTACTACAGGCCATTAAAGACATACCTATCTATGCTAAAATTGTAAGGGACCTTTGCATTAAAAATCCAAGGGGAAAGAGGAAGGAACCTCCTGTCATACAGGTGGTAGGGAAGTTATCTGAATTTATAACAGAAATGCCTTCCAAGTATAGTGATATAGGGAACCCAGTGGTAACCATAGAAATCAATGGTGTTTCCTTACCTAACACATTGATTGATCTAGGGACAGAAATAAATGTGATGTCAGTAAACACTATGAAAACACTGCAACTAGATCACTTAATACCTACACAAACTTTGCTAGAGCTTGTAGATAAATCAGTCATCACCTCATCAGGAAGTTTAGATGATATAACAATGACATTGGCCTCTTGGGAATACCCTATGGATTTCTTGGTAATCCATCCCAAATCCCCCAAACCAGAACACCCAGTGGTATTGGACCGACCTTGTTTGGCCACTACTGATGCATTCATCAGTTGCCAATCTGGAGAAATGACAATTTCCAATGGCACTCAAAGTCAGAAACTTATCCTTTTTACCCTCGCCCAACCAGCCATGGAAGTTCCTCTCTGGTTGGAGAATTCGTATGGGGAGGAGGATTGTACTCAACCCTTGTTAACACTTGAACAAGTAAAAGGAGTACAAGAACACTCTGAAGAACAAATCCTAAGTCTATTCTTAGCTTCTTCGGCATGCATTCACTATCCCTAATCTTTCCCCAACTACACACACATCTTTAGCTCCGAATTTCAAGAAATTTGGCACCCTTCCACTTCTACAATGGCCACTCTTTCGCAAATAGAGGAAGGGAAGGAATCTACTRTCCAARCTGTAGCAATCAGTCTTGGGAAGTCCCTGTATATCAATGCCAGCCTGGAAACAGATCAACAACAAAATCTGGTACAAATGATTCAAGGGAAATCCGATGCATTTGCATGGGATTACTCTGACATGAAAGGGATCCACCYAGATACATGTATGCATCATATTTACACTAATGATCAAATCAAACCTATCCAAAATCCCCAGAGAAGAATGAACCCAACCTTGAAAGATATAGTAAAGGAAGAACTCCAAAAACTCCTACAAGCCAATTTCATCTACCCTATATCAGATAGAAAATGGGTCTCCCCATTAGTTATTGTACCAAAGAAAAATGGGAAATGGAGGATTTGTGTGGACTTTCGAGAACTAAACAAGGCCACCTATAGAGACTACTTCCCTTTACCTTTCATAGATCAGGTCTTGGATACTTTATCTGGGAAGAGGTACTTTTATTTTCTAGATGGGTTTAGTGGCTACAACCAAATACAAATTTCACCAGAAGACCAGGATAAGACCACATTCACCTTCCCTTGGGGAACCTATGCTTATAGGGTTCTCCCCTTTGGGTTATGTAATTCCCTTGCTACCTTTCAAAGGGATGTCTTGGCTATTTTTTTCGATCTGACCAATGATTGTGTGGAAGTCTACATGGATGACTTCACGGTATATGGGGATGATTTCCAACAGGCATTGGATAATTTGAAGAAGGTACTAGTTAGATGTAAAGAGACCAACCTCTCACTTAGTTAGGAAAAATTGAGAATGATGCTTACTGAAGGAATTTTTATAGGTCACCACATCTCTAGTACCGGAATAAGAGTGGACCCTGCCAAAATCAACATTATTTCCCAAATTAAGATCCCTAGTTCACAAAAGGAAATTAGAAGTTTCTTAGGGCATGCCGGCTACTATAGGAGGTTTATTCAAAATTTTACAAACCTAGATGCCCCCCTTTTCAAACTACTAATGAAAGATGTTGAATTCTGTTGGGATGAGCAATGCCAAATCTCTTTTGAAATCTTAAAAACAAAACTTTCAGGTGCTCCTACTTTGAGAGGACTAAACTGGTCTCTTCCTTTCCATATCTATACAGCTGCTTCAGATACCGCTTTGGGAGCTGTACTAGGACAAAGGGAAGGGAATATTCCTTATGCTATATACTTTGTTAGTAAGAACCTCTCACCTACTGAAGAAAACTATACTATCATAGAGAAAGAATTTTTATCAGTAGTACATGCCATCAAAAAGTTTAGACACTATATAACAGGATACAAAGTTTTTGTGCACACTGACCACTCAACTATCATATTTCTAATGAATAAACCTATTACAAATTCTAGAGTAACTAGATGGCTCTTGTTACTACAAGAATTTAATATCGCTATCATATATGGACCTGGAAGAGATAACTTGGTTGCTGATTTTCTGTCTAGGCTTATCCATACAGGTGACAGTACTCCAATAGATGATGATTTTCTGGATGAGAATTTATTTTCCATTTCTACTTTCACCCCTTGGTATGCAGACGTAGCCAACTATTTGGTAACTGGAAAGATGCCTCAAGGTATGACATCCAGATAAAAATAAAGAATCATTCAGCTAAGTGCCAATTATATGTGGCATGAGGATACCCTCTACCGAACGGGACCTGATTTGGTAATCAGAAGATGCATCCAGGAAGATGAAATGAAGGATATCTTTAGAGCCTGCCATGATGGCCCATGTGGATGACACTTTGCTGACAAAAGGACATCTTACAAAATCCTACAATCTGGCTATTATTGGCCAACCATTTTTAAAGATGCAAATAAATATGTGGCCAGCTACGATGATTGCCAAAGAATGGGAAGACCTACATCAGTCGATGAAATGCCACTTCAAGCTCAAGTAGTAATTGAACCCTTTGAAAAATGCGCCTTAGATTTTGTAGGACCTATCAATCCCATGTCCCAAAAGAAAAAGTACATATTAGTTTGCACAGACTATGTAACAAAATGGGTAGAAGACAAGGCCTTGTATTCATCTAATGAACAATCTGTTGTAGACTTTCTCTTTGAGGAAATTTTCACTCATTTCAGGGTACCTCGGGAAATAGTCACTGATCAAGGGACACAATTCACCTTAAATTTGGTTAAGTCTCTTACCGAACAATACAATATCATACACAGAAAGTCTTCGCCCTATCACTCCCAAGCCAATGGCCAAGTGGAATCGACCAACAAAGTGATAGAGGCCATCCTCACTAAGACTGTTCAACTGCATCACAAAGACTGGGTTGATAGGTTTCTTGAGGCCTTGTGGGCCTACAGGATAGCCTGGAGAAATACAACAGTCCATACACCTTATGAGTTGGTGTATGGGAAGCAGGTGCTACTGCCCATAGAGTTTTAGGTAAAGACCTTCAGAACTTCCATGCAATTAGGAATGGACCTTAATGAAGCTAAAAAACAAAGGATATTGCAATTGAACAAGCTTGATGAGATAAGACAAGCTGCTCTACAAAGAACCATTCTGATACAAGAACAAAGGACCAAATGGCACGACAAGTACATTAAACAGAAGTCCTTCCAGTGAGGTGATTGGGCCCTCCTATATCATAGCAGATTCAAAAATTTCAAAGGAAAACTGTCTACTAGATGGATGGGGCCCTATGAGGTTGATACAGTCTTTGAAAATGGTGCAGTAAGGATAAAGACTATTGATGACAAGCAGACTTCCCTTGTTGTAAATGGACATCGACTGAAGGTTTACCACAAACCTCTGTCAAAGGAGGATTTTGTCAAAAATGTTCTTCAGACTTCTGAAATGCAACTGGTAAGCCAGAGGGTTATCCCTCCTGTTGACCTACCATAGTAAGTTCAAATTGTATAAATTCATTTTTTGTACATAGCTGTGTCATGAGATGAAGTTTTTCTTTATTTTTAACTAACAAAGACAAAAGAAAAATTGGTGGTGTTCCCATGTAGATAAACAAATAAGGAGGATAGCTACCAGAGAGAGTCTTATTTAAGTTTTTCAGACTCTTTAAAATTTAAAATACCGGTGAGCAAGAACTGGCCTGGGCTCAATAAAAATCCACGGGACAGTATAGAGAGTTTCCTTTAAGTTTTTTAGACTCTATAAAATTGAAAATACCGGTGAGCATTAACTAATCTGGGCTCGATAAAAATCCACAGAAAAGTAGTAGTTAGGATTATTATTGTGTTGTAATAAAAGAGGAAATGCCAGCAAAAGTGTGGTCACCTTGGTTCCAGAAGAAAAGGAGTTTTGTCATCTCAGTTACTGGTCATTACAGAGTACCCTCCTGTTACAAAGCTTTCCTGCATTATTCCTCTATAAACTTTGGCAACTACATGGTTTTTCAGATGAATTTGACCATTGAACACCAGCTATTCTATAAATCACTATCACCAGAATCAGTGTCAAGATTTTTAAGCTCTAAAAAAGTTCATTTTTGTGCTTATATCGCATCGATGATCACCCCTATGTATGAAGGGCCACCCATGTACCAAATCATCTCTTTGTGCCTATCTGGTACCGTATCCTATCCAGTTTAAGAGAAGGGACCCTGCACTATTCTAGTACCAACTAAACATTTTACACACAGGTGATCCAGCACTCAGGTAATCAAGTGATCTCGTACCAACTACAAATTTTACACACAGGTGATCTGGCACTGAGGTAATCAGGTGATCCTGTGCCAACTACAAGTTTTACACACAGGTGATCCGGCACTCAGGTGATCCCATATCAACTACAAATTCTACACACAGATGATCTAGTACTTAGATGATCCAGTATTGGTAAGAATATGACAGGTACCTTTCATCATGTTTCCAAGTCGCTGTCAAATTATTAGTGTGAGGACATACATATTCGACACTTTTTTTTGTATTATTTAAAGGAATTAGACTAAACATGCATTTGGAACATCTGATTTCTCTTGGATCATGACATACCCCTATTTTTTCATGAATCTCTATAGAAATCTTAGACCTTACCCATGTGAGGAGGAAGTGTCCTACGAAACATCAAGAGTGCAAAATCATGATGTCTTTTATCAGATCAAACTCCCTCTGTCTATCTGATAAATAAACCCCATGATTTGTTGTCATACTATATGAGATGCCATGAACCATGAATCTCAGCATATCAAGTAATGATCCCAACCGATTTCATATACACGAGTCTCGATCATAACGACCACCTTCTTTCATGAATATTGTCTGCCACCAAGCTTCCCACGAATCTGGAAACCGTTAATAGATCCGACCTACCTTGCCATATCATCATGAGTATCGATGTGACCATTATAATCTACACTTCCATTCATAAACGCTCCTCTGGATGGCTCTGCCATCCAGATGAGCATTATTTACCCTTGCTACCATACTATCTATAGAAACCCTATACCTTTGTATCCCTTGTATGCTTCTCCCAACTGATACTCTAACATTCACTACTCAATACTTGACCCTTTGTCTGTGCCTTATCCACCTGAGAGAATTGCTTAAGCTAGCATGGGGGTCGACAGGCATGAGCCCATATTTCAAATATATAGAGAAACAACAGAATATCAGGCTTGTAAGAAAAAATATGAACAAGCAGGGTGGGTGCCATTCTTGGAGAAATTTAAAGGCCATCATGAGGGAATTTCTCTCGTCTTTGTGCAGACATATGATGGAGAAAATTTTCAGCTTAGGGATGTGAAGCTAACAATTACAGAGGCCACTATAGCATAATCCACAGGTCTCCCGATGGCTGGATAAAAATACTTCAAAAGAGTGCTCGTTAACAAAAAGATTTGTCAACAATTCCTCAAACCAGAGAATCACGACCCTAATTGGACCAAGGGCGTCCCTCGAAGATACATCAAAGAAGAATATTGGACAATGATTATAAGTTTGCAAAAATTCCTCACCTGCGAGGGAAGGTATGTCGTGACCTTCATTTATCATTTAAATGTTTTATCACATTTTTAGGGAGGACCACAGATTAATTTTCCCCACTTTTTATGGATGAGTTTAAATAAAATGGCAAGAGGGGTGAGGTCATTTTCCAAGAAACCTGAGACTATCCTTCATCATCACGGTTTAATCAAACTTCTGGTTGTTCATGCTCTAAAAACACAAGGGGATAGTTGGAAGCAGTTACTCCAATAGAGCTTCGCTCAAGAGAAATCCAAGTCGATTGAGACACAGGAGAGAGGGACACACAGTGAAGGCTCAAGCAGAAAATCAAAGAAAGAAAAAAGAATGGCATCAGGGGGTAAAGAAGACACTGCTATGCCCAACTCATCTCATCCCATTGAGAAATCAGTGGCATAAAGTTCTATCGTGGGGGAACCTTTTATATCAAGAAAGAAGATAGCCACTCAATTCCAGAGAGTAAGTTCTACTTCAGTTCAAAAAGTTAAAAGACGAAAAGAGGGATCAGAACCATGTGGTCAATCAGATAGCGTTCCTAAAAAAATTATGGAAATGTCATTAGAACCAGACAGTCAAATAGAGAATACCCCTGACTTCCATCTACAAAGTAAGAAAAACTCTGCACCAGCTAAAGCGTCTAGCTCGGTCCTGCACCCTACAGACCAACGGTCACAGAATAAGAAACAAAAGAAGGAGGATACGGATCAACAAGATATTTTACTAGAACCAACTGTAAAACCCCCTCCGAAATCCTCTAAAGAATTGAAAAGTATTTCTGAAGTTACTCGGCATTCCCAAAGCTCAGTTGGTGAATTGAAGGAGACCTCTAAGGTGACAAGTAAAAATAGAAAGAAACTAGAAGGAAAGGAGGCACAAGTTCCAGAGCCCATGCCTCAATATTTTAGGTTAGGAATATGGGTTTTCCAGTAGAAGAAAACCCCAGAATTCACAGTTCAATCCCACAAGATAAAGGTCAAGTCAACACAGGAGGAACAGGTGTCCAGGCCTGCCCCTATCAGTAAATCTAAGAAAAGGAAATTGTTTGAAGAAACTCCTACCCCTGTCAGCAAGTCTAAGAAAGCCTCGCCACCCATATACAGGACCACCAGAAGTATGGCTAAACAGGCGACAATTCCAAATATACCTTCTCCTCAAAGAGAACCTATGGATGTTCCAAGTTATCCAGACAAAGAGAGTGGCTGGGGAGATACCACAAGCGAAACAAAAGGACTGGTAACAATAAGCAAGACGGAAGGGTTGGTAACAGAAACTTTGATGGATTTGAGGAAAGGAGAAGAAGCTTGAGAGGTGGTAACTCAGGAAGCATTCACACCGAGTCCAGGCAAGTCCTTGAGCAGGCGAAAGATGATAATAAAGGCTCTGAGGAGTCTGAGGAAAGAAAAAGAGGCTCGAGAGATGGTGGCCAAGAAAGTACTCACACCAAGTCCAGACTAGTCCCCGAATGAATAAACATTATTAATAGAAATTGAGAGATTGAAGCAAGAAATTGAAGAATACAAAATATTGGACAGGCATATCAAGGCAGAGAATGTAGAATTGAAGGAGAAGCATGCAGAGGTCTCTGCCAAACTTAACAAAGTCTTGTGATTGTTCCATTACACTAGGGTGATCAAGAAGGAATTGAAGAGTGAAGCTTCTGGTGTTAACAACTTGCAGTCTGAGGAATGACAGAGGAGGGTCCAATTATGTAGAAAAATTTTGGGTATTAGTTTTTGATAACGTTGCATGAGGACATGCAACATCTTCAACATAGGGGAAATGTTGAGTCTCTATTTTGACATAAGATAATACCTTATCTTACCCTATACCTAAGCCTTTTTCCCTCTATTATAAACCTATATTGGACTATTCCCTCCCAAAACACATGCCTATAGCTATGTCATGTCTACAAGAGGTAATTGGTGATTTAAAGCATGTTTGTTTAACTTTCTTAAATTAATTCAATTGAAAGTGTTTTATTTTGTATAGTTCTAATGATTTGATTTATGAGTAGTCTATCCAGCACTACCAGACACTGTGTAATCCGGTACCGAATCCATTTCGGTACACAAAACATTTTTGATCTGGTACCAAGACGTGCGCTATTCTGATACTCCTTTCTCTATTCTATTCTGGTACTAGACTCACAACTGTGTGCAATCCGATACCAAAACCTCTATTTCCAGAATCCGCCATTTGGACCTGAATAATGGTGAATATTTCGAGAAGAAATTTGGATAGAAGCGTCCAAGTCAGTTTTCTAGTTGCAAGAGACTCCATCGCTCATGAACTTCATGTCATGAGGATGGATTTGACTCCTAAAAATTCGATGTAAATCCTAATTGTGGAATTTCCCAAACTCTTTAATGTTATCCATAGATATTGGTAGTATCGGCTTACCTTATATAAGGAATTTTGTATAGATGATAATATAGATAGGAATGTAAGAAATATATGATAACAATCAGACAGTACTTGTCATTGACATGTATGAAGTAAAAGACTGTTGATCCAATTTACTAGCTGAATTAATACAGAAAATCTTTTATGTCAATTCTTGGATGTGAGTGAAAAATTTTAGTCTGTTAATCCCTTAAGAGGTTCCTGGTTTTTTCGGCAAGGGCCCACCACCCCAACTAAGGTAAACATCCTTGTATACGTTATGTGTCTTTGTGTGGATAGTTTACAGTAGTGTGTGTGTGTGTGATTAGTCTTTATTTCATTCTCAGTATTAAGCATTGAGTTAATCATTTTGGATTGGTGTGTATAAGAAAGTGCTAGATCGAATAGACATTTTATTCTCAGATGTTGAAGGTAGCTATCTCATAATTCGAAGTGTGGGACTGATATTTTAAGTTTATGATTGTAGTATCGCAAGGGACTAGGAGACTTTATATTTCATCTTCATGTGCTGTAATAAAGTATTTCAGTTATACTGGACTTCCTTTGTGTTGGTTTGATTGAATTACATGAGGTTGAAGTTGGCTTTTGTTTCGAGAATGGTTGGAATTGATTGTTTTAATTGCTACAGGAGAT
>SNQJ01S0160919.1:0-21687 GCA_010110895.2 Picea sitchensis
TATTTTGAGTTTTGGATTGATTTAAAGTTTTGGATTGTTGTCAATTAAGAAACAATTTTTGTTTGCATTTGACAAAAGTTTTTCTTATGTTTTCATTTTTTGCTTGCATTGTGAGTTTGATTTGGGAAATAATGTTGAGAGTGCATTAGTATTCTTAGACCATTCTTTCTTTTTTGGATTATTTCTCTATTCTGATTTGAAAAGTACATGACTGAAGTTTATTCTTCTTTTTAGTAGTCTTTGTAAGAAAAAAATTTCATTCAAATATTTGTTGAAAAGAGAAAATTGGAAGACTTAGTACACTTTGATTGTTTGGAATTCATATCATTCAAAGGTTGAGAAATTGTGCTTTGTAGATTTTGTATTCTGGAAAGAGAAACCTTCTCCCTATTGTGATTAGAGTTCATCGAATGCAATGATTTAATTTCATCTCTTCTTGAATATTATTGGGTCAAGGTCAAATACATCATCAGTTTCACTTTTGTTTCCCTTTTGAGTAAACAACAATCTTTAAAATACAATGTAATTTTAAAATCTATTAGCAACTTTTATTTTCTAAAAATTTTATACACCAACATTAGCTAGGATAGTTCTTTGGAATAGGTTGTAAGGCACACTCTCCAAAGCCTTAAAACACACAATAATATATTTTGATAGGGAGAGTACAAATTCACTTTCTACATTTTTTCCTAGGAAGCCCTTATAACACAAGGGTCAATCAAGACATTGCATTAGGGCCAAGAGAGTTACTCACCCTAATTTGTTGGTCTTAGTGTAGAGATTGTGTGTATTATTGCGGGTCACTTGAGAAGAATATCTTGTGGGGAACTTCTCGAGTTGATTTCGGGCTTAGATACCCTACCCTTGCACATGGATCGGACTATCGACTACTTCCCCAGGAATCATTTTCATAATTGGTAACCTTAGTAACCTATATATTTAGAGTATTTACACAAGGTTATTGTGGAGGGGCAAGTATTCATGGTACCTAGAATCGACGTTGTCCAAACTCACTCCATCTCCTTGGAGGTTATACCCACGATTATGTGTGGGAGATTAGACCAGAGTATAAGTTCGTTAAGTATGTCGTCAATGTAATTTTTCCTCGTTCTTTATCCCAACCCCTTCTTATCTTGATTTCGCGACGTTGGATTTCATCACCAACTAGTGAATTTGAAATAAGAAGGTTTTTTTACGTGTTTGATATCTAGATTTTATTAGTGAGTGTTGTTTGTTTCTCTAGTTGGCCATATATTTATTTCATTCTTTATTTTGTGCAGCCAACATTGGCCCGCGTCGTTCACGTAGGATGCAAGGGTTATCTTCAGAAGATTTGGAAGAATATACTCCTTTGCTTCCCAACTCACTAGAGGGTTATCCTGAAGGAACAGTCAATAATGACATAGCCTCTAATATTGGAAGTTCTACTCCATTGGAGGAATCCATATTTCCTGTAAATATGTTATTGAGTGTTGTATAAGATCCACTTTTGCACCAGATAAATTCATTGGGAGACATTATTGTTGAATATTATACTATAATACCTACTATACCTCACACTGATTCTAGTGTAGACAATCCACCCTTTCATAGTGAATCATTTAGAAATCCAGTTCATACTGCTGAAACTTTTAATCCTAGCTCTTCTGGCCCTGTTCGTTCTCTTTGGAGGACCTCTTTGGGACACGATATTTTTGAAAACCTAGGAATGAGTCACATGTGCCAGAGGACCTCTAATCAACCTATGACATCACATACACCTATGACTTCCACTGCTTATACAATACACTTAGATCATTTTAATGGAACAACCAATAATGTTGGCATAGTCTCAAACCAGTTATTGATCGGTTCTCATATAATTCTTCCTCTCTAGCTCACTATCTCTACCATGGTCCCACAAGTTACGCTTGTTTTTGTCGGAAGTGTGGTGATCACCCAAGATCCTATTGGAAAACCACTTCTGATTAGATCAAATCCATCACTTCCACCTGGGTATAACACTTTGAATACTTATATTGCTAATCCTGCCGAGAATCCATTTGGAGGGGCTAATCCTTTTGTTACTCATGGGTATAATGCTACTAGTAGTTTTGTTCCTAAACCTACCCAGGTTATCTCTGAGGGGCCTAGAATTCCTCCTCCACCTTCACCTAGAGGATATAATAATCCTGGCCCCAGTACCTCCAATCAAGGTGGAGGAACAAGTAATTCTATCGCTAGTTTTTAAATTCCTGATGAAGGTCAACCTCAAGTTGGCGGGCATATCAAGTTGGGGGGAAACCTCAAGTTGTGGGTCATAACCCAGTGTAAGGGAAGTATACCCTTGGATTACAGTATCAACTTTGGAATATTCCTTTCCAAGATAATCAACAACTGTCTACAGGGAAACCTCCTCATGTTAAGTCTTTGGTACCCCCTAATCCCGACCAACCATATCCAGGTTCTATGAATCCTACCTAGGGTCAAGGATTTCAGTCTAATTCTCCTTCCCAAGGAATCTTACCCAATCAACCAACCCAAGTTGGCTATTTGACTCAAACCACCACCAAATTTTGTAGGACCCTCTAACTATCTATAGATTTCTTATGGTCCTACTGGTATACCTACGGGACTACCTCCTCAAAATTACTATTTTCCTCAAGTGAACAGACAATTTTCATTTCTTTCTACTTTGGATTTATTGGATTTATATAGGATTATGAATGATCATATCTTGCATTCTCCTTATTGGTTGGTCATACCTACCAAATTACCATCAAACATTCCTAAGTTTGATGGCCTATTGGGGGAAGACCCAAATAATCACGTCATGACTTTCCATATTTGGTGTTTATCTAACTCCTTGATTGATGACTCCAATAGATTACGTCTTTTCCAATGAAATATTACAAGTTCGGCAGCCAAATGGTATATTGAATTTCCACGAGGATTCTTCAATGACTTCAACACCTTAGCTATGGATTTTTTAACGCATTACCAGTTACCAATACGATATGAGATAGGAACTGAAATTTTGATTTCATTTAAGAAATCCTCATCTACTCACATTTCTGATCATATTCATGAGTGGAGGAGGAGAAGACGCTTAATCAAAGTTCCCCATCCTGATCAACTATTGTCCAAGTGGTTTACCAAGTCACTCATCGATCCTATAGACCGTGATGTTTCCATGGGTGGTGTTGTCACTAAAGAGCAGGAGATTAGTCGTGCTCAATATTTGGATTTCGTTTATTCAAAAATGGGCACACTATATGACTTGATCCCTGATGCTCCTCTCTGGTCTACAAATCCAACCCCAACACACCTAGTATCTTCTCATGCTTTTGATGGCATGATTGGAACTTTTCATGATGAGACTTAGTCTAAACAAGCCAATCATTCCAATCCCAAGTCTACTACTACTAATGTACAAAATACCCCTCCTCCGACTCCTTCTCCCGGTAAAATTTCTGAGGTTAGTTTGGTTCAATCTACACCTACTCGTAAAAATCAAAATAAAAAGAAAGGGAAAGGTAAGAATAAAGAGGATAATAATAATAATAATAAATCTGATAAACCCAAGAATGGGCCTGCTGATGACAAAGAAAATTGCAAACCTCGTTATCCATGTCTTATATGTGGTGAAGATCATTATACGAAATATTTTATATGACGTGTTGAGGTTACTAAGTTCCTACAAGGGACCAGGACACCTCCTACACCTGTCGTTTTGTCACAATATTTTCCTTCTCAGCAGCAGGCCCAATTAGTCATTCATGACCAACCTTCTCCCTCTACCACATATTATGTACTTATGTGTACTAGTGACTCAAAGAAGAACAAAGTTGAAATCGCTACTCACGCCAAAGATTATTCTCCTTCAAAAGAGAAATTTGATGATTCACCACCTCCATTGGTTCAACCTCCTCCATCGACTTCACCTCCCAACATTCCTCTTCATGTTGAATGACCGAGTCTATATATAGTTATTCTCCCTCCTCCTAATGGAATTGTTCAAAAGTCGTCATTTAACCCTCATGCATGTGCCTCTCAAAACTACAGTATTGTAGAATATGTTGCGTAGGAACCTTCTACAATGTCGGCTCTCAAAGTCCTTCAAGGTTGTCCTACACAATGGAAGGCATTGTTAAAGGATATTGGTGGAATTTATCCTACCTATACAAACTTCATAATATTTGACTTGAAGGATAATATTCCAAGGCTTCCTCCTCAATTGGCTTTTCAAATACAAGTTATTGTGGAAAATAAGAATATTTTTTGAACCGTTATTGACAAAGGAGACTCAACTTGCGTCATGTCCATCACTTATTGGAAATCCATTGCCTCTCCAACCCTTATCGAGTCACACAATACTCTAAAATCATTTAATGGTGCATTATTTAAACCTTATGGTGTTATTCCTTTGTTGTATATTACATTAGAAGGCAAATCCATTACTTATGAGGTTGAGGTCTTTGATGCACCTCTCAATTACAACCTTTTATTTGGCCTTAGTTGGATTGATTCCATGCGTACAGTTGTTTCTACTCTTTTCTGTGTGATATGTTTCCCTCACCAAGGAAAATTTGTTATTATCGATCAACTTTATTTTTTTAATTTTGATTCACGTACTAGTAACGTACCTTTCATTTTGAAAACATCTCCCAATTATGAGAATGTCAGTGTGGGTCTTTTAAAGGATTCATCATTAATGGGCACGTTCCCCATTCCACCACCCGATATTCCTACTCCTTTTGTTTCTTCGATTAACATGATCTCAACCATTGTTGGCAAAATCTCTGAGTCTTATGACCCTTGGATAGTACCTAGCTCTGACGACTATCTTCATTATGGCGACAAAATGCCTTTAAGTCTGGTGGAATTGGCTTATAAAGCTATTCAATCGACAACTCCTTCTCCTCATTCTCTCTTAGATATGTCTCCAGATCTATTTCACATGGTTTTTCACACCGATGAGATGATCATGAAAATCATGTCTATGGAAGATACCCCATGGGATGATGGGCATCATCGTTCTATCCTCTTCCTAGAACCTGAGACCATAGAGAGTTACGAACGGATTTCGAATCTGTCTACTGTTGTTACTATTTCCCTTGTTCCTGAACCAATATAAGACATTTTGTATGAAGGGAACTTGGGTAACATTTCACCCATCGTACCTCTAGATATTTTGATTAAACATAGAGTCGTGAAAAATGTTCACATTGGTACCTCATGTTCTGCTGATGAGATCTGAATTTACAAAGCTCTTTTCCAAGAATTTTGTGACATTTTTTCCTGTAGTCACGAAGAAATGCCTAGAATTGATCCATATATTGTTGTGCATGATATTAATACTTACCCAGATGCTAAACCTATTCAAAAGAGACTTCTCACAGTACATCCGCATAACTATGTTGTTATTAAACTCGAAGTTGAAAAAATTCTTAAAGACGATTTTGTTTATCTTGTGGCTTTGACTGATTGGGGGTTTAATCATGTTCTGGTTACGAAGAAACAAGGCATAATCCAGGTTTTTGTAGATTATAGGGATATAAACAAGGCTTGTCCCAAATATAATTATCCAACCCCTTTTGTTGACCAAATCCTTGAGGACTGCACCAGGAGTGAAATCTTATCTTTGATGAATGGTTTCTCCGGCTATAATCAAATCAATATTTTATCTATGGATCAACATAACACTGCTTTTATTTTCCCTTGGGGAAACTTCGCATACCAGAAACTACCTTTTGGTCTCAAGAATGTTGGTGTGACTTTTCAACATGCTATGTCTTATGATTTTCATGATATTAAGCACATTGTACAACCTTACCTAGATGATTTATCGGTGCATTATGTGCGTCGTCAAGATCACCCGGCATATTTATAGGCCATTCTCCTATGCTATCGCTATTATCACATACGATTGAATCCACATAAATGCATTTTTTGTGTGGATTCTAGATGACTTCTTGGTTTTATCATTTCTACACATGGGATTAGGGTGGACCCTCTAAAGGTTGAATCTTTTCTCAATCTTCCTCCTCCTTCTACATTATGCCAACTCCAAAGTTTGCAAGGGAAGGAAATTATTTTACGTCAACTCATCCCCAATTATGCTGAATTAACGAAAGGTTTTACTCAACTTCTTAAAAAGGGTCACGATTTTTTATGGGATGACACTGCCAACAAAGCCTTTGAAGCTTTGAAACTTTCCTTAACCCGTACACCATTCTTATTTCCACCCGATTATAGTCGATATTATTTCTTATACTTATTTGCTTTAGACTCTACCATCACTATGGTTCTAGTCCAAGAGGATAATTCACATGATGAACATGTTATCAAGTTTTGAGTCGGATTCTCACAACCAAGGAAACCAAATATTTCCATGTGGAGAAGTTGGCCTTGGCAATTGTTCAAGATGTTCAACGATTTTGTCATTATATATTATTGCACAAAACCATAGTAATTTCTGATTTCAACCCCATGCAACACATCCTTACTTGAAAATTGTTGGGGGGGAAATACTCCAAATGGATAGTGATTCTCTAGGAGTTTTATTTGGAGTTTGAGCAAGCCAAATCAAAGAAATATTTGGTTTTTTCTGAGTTGATATGTGACCTTCCCTCTATTGAGACAAAAACTGTGGCAGAATATTCATTTCCTGATGAGTGTCTCTTTATGATCAGTTCTGACGACATATATGTTGAAATTACTAAGACAACTAAGAGGGGGGGTGAATCAGTTGTTACTGTGCTTAAACAATTTATGACTATTCAAACAATTTTTAATCTCTTCCAAGTGACCCTCAATATTATACAAGATATGAACAACATAAATAATGAACATCAGTCACACACAAGATATACACAGAGACAAATTTTCACAATGAAACCCATAAAGGGATAAAACCTCTTCTTCTTCGAATGATAGGAAGTGTTTTAAGTTCTGTACATCATCTATCTTTGAGCACCAACTCAAAATGAGGCTACCACCTCAGTTTTACAAGATGAAACTTGTTGAGAGAACCAACTCTCTAGTTTCTCTAGCACCCACTAGAAGGAAGCACCAACTCCCTGAGTGTTCCATCACCAACTAGATGGAAGAACCTACTTCCACTTATACAAGCATCAACTTGCATACAAAAAACTCTTTGTTTTCCCAAGCACCACCCTGCCACCCTGTTTTCTAGCCACAACTAGATGAAAGCTTCAACTTCCAGTATTCAAGCACCAACTTGAATAACATAAGACTACAATCCTCCCTAGAACCACCCTACCTCCCTAGTTAAAAATAAATGATTGAATAACAAACAATACACATATATCAATTATTACTACTTCTTCTTTGTTCTTCACTTCTTCTCTGCTTCACTATTCTTCTTCTATGTTCATACTTGACTTGACTTGTTGTCTCTTTATATATGTTCTTTCTTTGTTCCTCTCAAGCTCTTTGGTATGTATTTATTCTGCGCTCTTCACCCTTTTTTTTTGTTCAGCTTCAGTTTCTCATCTCTGAGTTTGATCTCACACTGTGCGTACTATGATTTTTCTTTCTCCCAGTTCAACTCATTTTTCAGTGAGAACAACCAACCTCACACAGTAATGACATTTCTCTTTTATGCTCTCCACCAGTTCCGTTACACCTCGAATCTCCAAAGAAAAACCTCAGCAACTGAATCACCAAACGTCCAAGAACTATGATTCAGTTCAGTTAACTGAATCGTCACTGAATGATTAACCTTGAAGTGAAACAGTAGCCCTTCGATCAAATTCCCAAATAATCAGCACCGTTGGATTAAATCTTCAAGGTCTCGCGTTTATCCCATATGACCACTGGTTGTGACCGAATGCTAAACATAAAGTGATTTCGCGTTTCAGGCGATCTTGTGATGAGACATATTGACTCTCCCATGTTGCAATCTCTGAAATAGAGCTTAGCTAGGCTAGATCCTTCCTCTCATATGACCACCAGTTGTGACTAAGTGCTTATCCAGGAGGCACTTCATGACTCATGACTTCAGCGATCTTGGTATGAGGTGTCTTGACTCTCCCAAGTCATGATATCCAAAACACTCCATATCAGATCAACGGTTTATATCTCTCCCTTTGATGGATGACTGTGATCATGTCGTCATTTCGTGTTTCGCAATTTCCTGCTTTGAGTTGCCTCATAACTCCCAACTTGCGAAACTCCGAAATGGAGCTTAGCAGTGTGCTAGCTTCTCCCTTCATCCTTCGATGATGTGACCTTTTCTATGACCATGGGCCAAACATTCAAGTGCTTTTCTTGTTAGATCAATGGTGCAGAACTTTGGTGATTCAATGGTCCACATCATTTCACGACTTCACATATCACGAGTTCTTATGTCATATTCCTTTGACTCCTCCAATGTGTAAGTCATCGAAATGCCAATTGCTCGCTATGTGTTCTATGGATTCAATGACCAGGATTGTTTCGTGACTCCGCGTATTGTGAGTTTCCACACCAGGCTCCTTTGACTCCTCCAATGTGCAAGTCAACGAAATTTCAATTGCTCGCCACGTGTCCTATGGCTCCAACAACTAGGATTGTTTTGCGACTTCGTGTCTCATCTCCTTGTACAATCAATGATCCAAATATCTCCTCGATCCAACGACTCATATCATGTCGTGAATTTTCACTTCGTGAGTTCCTACAACTCTGCCTTTGACTTCTCCAACTCGTGAGTCAGCGAAATGCTAATCTTTCACCACATGTAATCTGTGAAGATGGACGGTTCCGATGAATTCGTAACTTGTCTCGTGCGCTTTCCTTAGGATCCAACTGTTGTTTTTCTACACACACAGATATAATGGCTGAGATCTGATCTACTCATATGCACTTCCTCCTATCTAAATTCATATCTAACAGCCATCGAGAATTCAGGATGGGTGATGCAATGATCACTGTTGCTCTTCACTATTGATCTTACTCTTATGTTCTTTCCATGCCATTATCGTTGTGCTACTGATCTTTCTATCATTGGAAACCAAGTAAACTCTCGTCATGATGATCTTTCCATCAATGAAAAACAAACATACTCTGCCTCATGTCTGTAAATATTCCAAAAATCTCCCCCTTTGGCACTGATGGAAACCTTGAAGAACCTTGAAGAACTGCACTAGCCTGGAAATCCAACCATACCACTGTAGAATCCTTACCCACTATAGCATCCTTACCATTACCACACTTTCTCCCCCTTTGACTTCAATGTCAAAGAAGAAACACACTCCCTCTGAGTTGTTGCAGTACATCTCGAAGGTATCAGATATGCAAAAAGCACATTCTCCCCCTAACATGGTCAACAGATTAGACGAAATAATATATAACCCTATTGACGGGAAAAAATGACCGTCCGTCAATTGGAAGAATGAGTCCAATCTGGGGTTGTCTACATAACCCAATTCGTTTGGTATGACTCACTCCGACGGGTTTAATGGCTCCGTTGGCCAATCTAAAAGTCCTAAAAGAAACAAATGAAAGAAAAAGAACAAACTAATAGTTAACTAATTGGTATATATATATATGTACATATGTGTCTATATAACTACTTTGAAATAATATTTACAAAGCAGATTCATTTATCTAATTTCTGTGCAAGATATACAAGTTATGAGTTTTAATTTGAACTCACAAAAATCAGATGAAAAGATGGCTCTTTTAACAAAAGTAGATAAAGAAAGAAAATAAGCAATTTTTTGTTTTTACATTTATTTATCTATAAGATTGAATGTCAAAATATGCTATGAAACAGAAATATGTGAATGAACAAAACCAGACCACATATAAGAGTTCTAAAAACAAACAAACGATAAAAGAAATAAACTAACCTATTAATGAGTTAATGGGCATGCATCCAACGTCTGTATGACCATGAAATGTCTAGCCAGTCTGTCCAAGAGATAAACCTGCAGTGAACCTTGAGACTGTTCAGAATAAATGCCAAAACAATATATTGACTATTGGATTTTAATGACAGGATTATAAGACGCAAATGATAACTATGATATTTTTGATCGCAAGTAATTACACATAAGATAAGTCTAAATATAACAACCTACTTTTAATCATTCAACAAAATTAAAGATAAACCTTATCATTTGAATTGAATGAGCAATCACTATTTTTAATAACTAAAGCATCAGAATGTGGACAATATTAAAAGAAATTATCTTGACGACATAATAATTTGTGAAGACAAAAGATATCAACAATTATCGAATTATCAAGATAAACAAATCATAAACAAAAACAACATTTACAAATAGCTAAAGTAAAAGAGTAAATGTATTTTCTGTCCAAATTCGAGTATAGACTGTCCACCTTCAGCCCCAGGCCAAGATGTTGTGATTACAAAAATAATGAGTCTTTAAAGCCTTCAGAAAAGTAACTGTCTTATCTTCTGAGATAAGATACAATCAACTATTGATTACAAAAAAGGGGAATATAACCACCCTAGATCACCTTAAATATTCAAAAGCTAAAAAATGTTTATTCCTATTTATACAAAATGGATGATAGATATGGCTAACAAGCCCAAAAAATGTTTTAGATCACTTAGTCACCATAGACTCCTAGATATCCTGAAAAGAAAAGATAAAATAGAGAAACTTAGATACATATTTAACCATAATTTTGCAAATTTTGAATTAGAATAGACTGGCTACGGAATTTGCTGATTTTGTAGCTAGTCTATTTTAATAATGAAATCTTATTTATTCAACAAACAAAATAATCTAATTTATTTAATGAATAAGATATAACACTATTTTAAGACAAAAATAAATCTTACCTCTAACTGTAAAATCAAATCATATCAGATGATCTCGGAATTTATTAATTCTGTTGCAGTCTCAACATTTTTTAATATGACATTCCCTGTAGTTTTCATGTGTTTCCCTTGTCTTTGAAGGACAGAGTCAAGCTTGCAATTTTTATTTGTTAAGGAGTCGACTTGATCATTAAGGGATATGATCTGTGATGGTAACAAAGGTATATCAGTGTAGTACTTGTCAATCCAGAATAGGCAAGCTTCACATTGTGGCTGTGCGATAGTCACTTGAGAATTCCCATGGTTGTGCACTAGAACGTCCCCAACATGGAATGTAGATTTGTTACCCAATTTAATACCTGGAAACCATTCACAATGTTTCAGACAAGGCGGTAGATTATCGATGAAGTTGTACGACTGATCGGGGTCTGTTTGGAAGGAAAGAAGGTCTTATTCAATAAGAAATCTATCAATCTCGGAATCTGAACTTTCATGGATCTCGATCATCTTGATCAAGCTCACATGAGGGATTGTTTTGTTTCGCATCTTCCTCGAAATCAACCTTCCATCTCTCTTATTTTTAAAATCCAAATCAATATCGCCTTTAGATGACTTGCCCACAGGTCTGTTTGCATTTTTGACAGAGACGTTAGGCTGTGTATCTTTCTCATGGGTCTACTCAACGACTTTTGAATCGGGTAAAGGCTTACTATGGATGGTCATAACACAGGCCTGGGTAGATGAAGGGAACGTTGTAGGGTAGACTATAGTTTCCTCAATAACGGGTTTGTCAACCTCTGCAGCGTTGGGGTTAGCAAAACCATTTCGTGTTAAAAAAGAATCCCAATCATCGTTCTGCAATTTCAATTGATGTGTAACCATAATTTTAATCAAACCGTGGTGGAAAAGGCTTGAATCCAAGTAGTTATTTTTATACCTCTTAGCCATTTTATACAGGATTCTCCACAGATAATAAGGCATGTTTAAAGGAAACCCTATGCAATTCATGAGCAGACGTAGGTGATAAAAAAACACAAAACCAAAACAGCCTTCACATGTCACAAATTGATTCAACACAACAAGCAAACCATGCCATCATTTTTTTAATAGAGACACTGGCATACCTTTGTCACAACCATTGATATTTCGAGATGTAAATAAAAGACTCCATGGAACCTCTTCTACCGTAGCATTCTTGAACAACTTATTCCCACTGGAAGGGACACCTGTTGCTTGGCTTAAAAACTCCTCTGTGACTTTGAGTTGAATGTCCCTCACCTTAGCTCGACATCCATCAAATGAGAGGGTGAATTCCTGAGCAGTCTGCAGGTTGAACCCCTGGAATTTCTCGAGGAAAACGGGCCAACCGTGACCCTCGAGGTCCTCTCTTGCATCATCACACAGGAGCAAGGTTTGAGTGTCGTTGGGTTTGATCCTAACAACTGGAGCCATGGGACATCTATAGGAAATCACGCAAACAGTGCATATGGAGGGTTTGTAAGAGCAGACCATAACTATACCCCAGGCCCAAAATCATCAACAGTCTGTAGCGTATGAGAAGAAAATTCACAACGAAAAGATAGGAATTATTTGAAATGAATGTGATGGGTGTTGCAAAGCCCAAGACCAAGCTTCGAAATGATGGGCTCAGTGTGATCGTACTACCACATCACTCATAGTACAGGCCACGACCAGGCGCATTAAAATAAAAATGAGTGCGCAACAAAGTGGGTTCGATCGTAAAGTTTGGGAGAGGGAAACTTAGAAACCAAAGTCTAGCGACAAGGGAGTGTATGAACAAGAACCACACAAAAACATATTGATGCTTAAATTAAAAGGTCCTTTGTTGATCGAAAACAATCCATAAGCATGCTCGAAAATTCAAAACAAAGAGAAAAAACTTCATAGCAAGGAACAAGACTTCATTAAAAAAACCTGTGGAGCAATTTTATCTTTCATAAACCTTTCAAATAGAGTGGTAACACAGTCATAAGTTTTAATGCTTTGTTTTCATTCTTTCAGTCATGAACGTAGCATGAAAACAAAAAACACTAGAAAAAAACAAGAACTTACAAATGTCGTTTCGTAAATCGCTTATGAAGAACAGAAAAATGAACGACTCCAGTTAGGCAGCTACATAGATCATTTATTTGATATAAAAAGTTAAAAATATGTTGGGATGCCAACAATGGCGACTTGCTGGGAGAAGCAGTTATCTTTGAATTAATGACGAGTTCGGGTTAGAAATATTTGAATGATTTCAAATCAAAGAACAACTGAAGGGTTATTTGAGCATCTTTGATAATCATGACATGGTCCAACTTAAGATATCTTTTGTTTAAAAAGAATGAAATATGGTGACAAACTTCACAATTGAGAGCCACGACGTTTAAGTTAATGGCCCCAATATTGTTGACAGGGCCACTGCAGCAAGCAGGCATCCATAGCCTCAATAGGGATGTTAATTAACCCACTCTGACGTCTATATCATGTCCAAGAAATTTCAATTCAGAATGAAGAATGCTTATGACCAAAATCAAAATTTTTACCTAAGAATTTTCTTTAACCCGACATCGCTTCGCTGCCAATGGGCCTGTTCAGTACCTTGATGAAGTTGTCTTGGAATCATGCATGCATTTACCCACTGCCACTAGACCTGTTCAGTGTCCCGACGGGTTTACAAACACTTCCCACGACTCTTTGAGAAATTATTGACAATATGATATAGTTTTAAAGACTCTCAACAGAGTGAGGTGATGCTGAAAATTCCAGTTTTTTACACAACTTAATATTTTCCAGGCCTTTAATTTTTGTTGCATATCCTTCATTAAGATTTGAAAATAGTTTATTAATAAAACTAATTTTCAAGGATAGGGAAACATCATTGAGTTGCTTTACTTAAAAGAAGGGACAATGTAAAGATCTTTTTAAATATAGTCATGATTACTCTCAAATGAAAACTAAAACCGAGAAATCGACTCTTAAACAAAATACCATATTTAACTAGGCTACGTTTTCAGAAAAACACAGTAGTTGTTGCTCTGACAACCCTTGACAGTTATTTTGAGATGAAGCATTATGTTCTCTTCTTCTGAACTAGACTATAATACAGGCATGTTTGACTCAAAAAGGACAATAAACAAAAAACAAAACATAAAAACAAACCAGAAAAGAAAACGGAAAGGAAAAGAAAACAAAATAGAAAAATATGTACAAGAGGTGTATCGGAGATTTTTCAAGTGAAATACCTTTTGAGAGCTTGGCCATTCACCGGGAAGGTGTCTGGCTGTCCCTCTAAATTCTGCAGGCAGAAAGAACTGGGACCTAGTTTTTCAGCAATCAAGAACGGTCCCAACCACAGGTTTTGGAAATTATTATGCTCGCCCTTCCCCTCATGAGGTTTGTACCACTTGAGGACAAGATCACCTACCTCAAAATTTCTATTTGATGTAGAATTCAAATCAAACTAGCTTTTGACAATAAGTTGACATTGATCCAGTTTTTGTTTTTGACGCAGACGTACCCTCTGCCTCGGCAAAGGCCTCTGTGCCGACCTCCTGGTCTTAAGGATCATTCTAATTCCACCTTCGAGCCGAAGTGGCTCTTTGATCCCTCCTAGGAATCTCTAATAAAATCAACCCATAAGGCTTTTCTGCTCCTTATAGCCTTTAGGCCCAATCGCTTTTCCGTTCACAACAGAAAAATAAAATTTAGAGCTTCGGGGTTTCACAATCCCCAATGTCGCAAACCTTTGCCTTCCTGATTTCCCGATCTCCAATATCCCGAGATGCTTCAACTTCTGCTAGTCCCCTAGGATAGACTTTGGGTCCATATGACCTCCCTTTTATATGACCGCAGTCTTATCTCCTTTCGGGATTTTGGGTCTTTGGATGTCGAAATGTATTGGACCTCTTGTCCTCGGGACCCCCGATCCTCCGAATCCCGATATGCTTTAACTAGGAACCCCTTTTCGATGTAGACATGATCAACGACCGTGATCGCCTACTAAACCAACGGCTCCGGATATCCCTTGGGACTTTGGGGTTTCAAACGCCAAAATGCATTTGTCCTCGATTCTTCCGATCTCTCAAATTCCGATCTCCCAATATGACTTCCTTTTCGGGACTTTCCTCGAAAGTCGAGATTGTTGCCACGTGTCCTCAAAGATGGAAGGTCCTCATCACTTCGCAATTTTGGGAAAACAAATGCCTTTGGGTTCTTTCCCATGGGACTCCCAAAATTTTGATTCCCGACCTCCTGTTATGACGAGATGACGTCAGTTGGGCCCCATAACGGAGCTTTCCTCCTTATCGGGATTTCGGACTTCGCAGTTCCGAAATGTAAGTGTTTACTGTCTTCAGGATTAGCGAAATGCAGAACCCCGACTTCTTGGATTTTTGACACGTGTCCCAAATGGATGGACGGTTCAGATCAAACCTCAAACTTTTCCAAATGCAAAATAAAACTGCTCACTTATGTGAGTCCCGATGCCCGAATCTCCGAATTGGATGATCACGCGACACACATCCTTCCTTAGATCAATGACTATGATCCTTTCGTTGTTTTGGGACTCAAAAGGTCTCAAACTCTTTGTCTCTAGACTTTCGAGATGCCAATGGCTCTCAATCCATACCACGTGTCCCAATAGATGGGCGGTTCTGACTTGTTCGGGGTTTTCACTATGGATTTACCGATCTCTTGTCCACAGGACTTCCGATATTCTGAACTCCAACACCTCGATATCCCGATACCTTTTGGGACCTTCGCTCAGCTTGAGAGGGTTTAAATCCCATGCAACTCCTGTCAGGTCAGACGGCTGACGGGTATCTAAGTGAATATCCAACAGCTCACAATCTCCTCAGCTTAAAACTCAGGTAGCAGCTGTAACCTCCTTGCTTCTCTATCAAATCAGACGGTTGACGGGATTTTTGCTAATCCTCTACATAGGATTTTGTCCATTCATCTCTTCCCTTATACGATTTAGTGGATTTGAATCCTTCAGAGGTATTCCACGACTTCTAGCCTTTCAAGAACCTCCTACACACATTCCTTGCGACAACCTTCAAACACTCCAATGTTGAACACCTTCGACTCTGCTCACTCCCTGCAGCGACAGTCCTTCAATAGCTTCTCAGGTTTCAAACCTTGGATTTAAGCTTGGCCTATGCACACCTTGCACAAATTCTGTGTCAAATATTTCCCTTTAGAGGAAATGAGAACAAAAGATATCCTATCTAAGAATTTCAGAGACAAATATCTAAATCCTTTGTCAACGCACACCTTGCGGACTATCCAACTGCACTCCTTGCAGGAATACTTACTCAGACAAAGAAACAATTGAAACTCATTTCCATTTACCCTTTCCTCTCAGATTTCAAACATTTAATCAAGAAATCACTCATACATGGCATAAAAGCAATTGCATGACAGGAAGAGTAAAACCATGAACATACCATTCAGCATACGCATACAAGAAACAAACACAACGCCATGAATCTGAATTAAAGACTTCTTCTATTAACTCAAACCTCTATACATGGGTGTTTTCTCAAACACAGTTTCTCTGTTTCAACTCTGTATGCTCTCTTCTCTTTCTAGGAAATTTTCTTCACTACTCTGCTCTCAATTGTCATTCTCCTTCTATGTTACAATACACAATGAGGGTGTCTATATCCATTTTCCCTCCACTCCTAAAACTGTCAACTCTGAGAATTCAAAGCTACCTACTAACATAAGTGCTTTCTACCTACTATGGATGAGAGTGAATCGCTCAAGGTCCTTTACAATATATAAGTACGCCTCTCCTTAACTATCATATTTAAGTTTGGCGCATCCAATCTTCAGAAGTTTTAAAACAATTTATCATGTGCTCAAAATGTATTGGTGCTTGCCCCACTCTTGCTTGATGTTGACGATGCTCTTGCATCATTTTTTCTCGAGCCCTTACCTCTTCTAACTTTAGCAAAGCATTAATATAACTTTCCAGAGGAGAATAGTCTTCTTCCTATACCTTTTGCGATAACTGCAGAGATGGAAGAAGAACGTGTGATGGAAGAATTGCTTCCCTACCATAAACGAGGAAAAAGGGAGAATTACCAACAACAATTTTCGGAGTTAACTTGTTAGCCCATATTTCATTGAATAGTGCATTATGCCAGTTTTTGTAGTTTTCGGAGACCATCCTCTTGATGATCTTGATCAGGTTTTCGTTTGTCGATTCTGCCAAACCATTTCCTTGGGGATAATAGCTGAAAGAATACTTTAGTTTTCTCCCTTTTCCTAAAGCAAAATCACTCATGTTGAGAGACGAAAAATAGGAAGCATTATCGAACACTAAACATTCAGGAATACCAAAACGAGTGATAATGTTTGAATTAAGGAAGGATATTACCTGACTGGTTTTTACCACTTTTAATGGTGCAACCTCGGACCATCTGGTGAAATAGTCTGTCACTCTGATGATGTATTTATGTTTCTGTGAGGAGGTGGGGTTAATTGGGCCAATGATGTCAAGACCCCATTGTTGGAAAGGGAAATCCACCAAAACAAGTTGCAACGGGAATGCTTCCTTCTGTACTCATCCAGAGGACTTTTGACATATTACAAATTTGCGGCATAATGCATGGGCATCTTTGAAAAGAGTGGGTTAGTAATACCTCACCCTTAATACTTTGTGGGCAGTAGTGTCTCCACCGAAATGCCCACCAACTTCCCTTGCATGTAATTCTGATAAGACTTTATCTGCTTCATCTCTCGCCAGACAACACATAAGGATTCCATCAAAATTTTGGCAAAACAATATACCATTCACCAGTTGGAAAGGTGCAGATTTTAATCTCAATGCTCTCCTCTTTTTTGGATCAAGGTGATGAGGATCTGATTCATGTGTTAGATAAGACTTGATGTCATCGTACCAAGGACTTGTAGGACTTTGTACACAATAGATTTGATTTTGATTATGTTGATCTTCAATTAATATATCAGTTTGGTTCTGTTGTTCTATTGTTGAATCAACAACTAATTTACATAAGCCTTGGCCTCTAACAATTTGTGCTGGAGTGATCTTGAGCTCACATTATTGTAAGGATGTGACCCAGTTTGCCCATTTCTCACCCAGTTTTTTCTGTACTAACAAATTCCTGATAGAGGGGTAAGGAACAATAACTTTCGTTCTTGATTTCAGTAGATAGGATCGAAAAAAAATTACCGCTTTAAAAATAGTGTAAGCCTGTTGATCTACAGCTGGATAATTTAGCTCTGCCCCCTTAAAGGCTTAGCTCATAAAGGCAATAGGCACTTCGTTGTTTTCAACATTCTTTTGGGTCAGCACAGCGGCATAAGATCGATCAGAGGCAAATGTGTAAAGAGTGAAATCTCATGAAAAATCAGGGCTTATTAGGGATGGAGCCTCTACTATGCCTTTTTTAATTGAGTCAAAAGATTGACTTTCTAGAGGTCCCCAATGGTATTGCACATCCTTTTTTATTAAATTTTGTAATGGCCTAACCATTTCCGAAAAAATCGGGATGAACTTTCTAAAAAAAATTATCTGACCTAAAAAGGATTGCATAGACTTTTTGGAAGAGGGGGGAGGGAGTTTTGATGAATTGAGTTCTCTCAGGGTCAATGATCATCCCTTCATTGGATACTATGAATCCGAGAAACTTGCCATGTTCCACTGCAAAGACAGATTTTTTGGGATTAAGAGAGATGTCGTACTTACGACATCGTTGTAGAACAGATCTCAGATGAGCTAAATGATATCCTTTATTCTTTGAGAAGATAATGACATCATCTAGATAGAATACTATAGATTGATTGATTAGACCGCGAAAAATTATATCCATCGCTCTCTAGAAAGTGGCACTGGCATTTATAATCCCAAAGGGTATCTTTCTATAAGAATAGGTACCCCATGGAGTACAGAAAGTGGTTTTCAGCTGGTCTGGGGGAGGCATGAGGACTTGGTTATACCCTGAAAAACCATCTAACAGTGACAATCTTTTAGAACCGGATACCTGCTAGAGAATCTATTCCATGGGAGGAACAGGGTATTTGTCTTTATTAGATGCTTAGTTTAAATTTTGGAAATCGACACATAGTCGGATTTCGCCACTTTTCTTCCTCACAGGGACAAGGTTAGAGACCCACTATGTATGTCTTACCGAGAAGATTATTTTTGCATCCAATAGTTTTATTAATTCCTTCTTGACCATTGGTTCAAGTTTTGGGTGCATCTTTCTCAACTTCTATTGAAAAGGTTGAGTATGGGGTTTCATGGGAATAATGTGTTGTATGATGTTAGGATCGAAGGTTTTAAAATCATCATATGTCCAAGCAAAGACATCCTTAAATTCTTTAAACAACTTAATAAAGGCTGACTTATCTTGCTCAGAACATCATGTTCCCAAATTGATGCATTGTGGATTATCCTTAGTTCCTAGATTCACTTTTTCATGGGTCAAAGAAGAGCTATTCATTTTACAATTTACTGATTTTCTGAATTTATCATGCAAATCATAAAACTTTTCTAATCTTACCACATATTTTGGGATAGAATTTACTAGATCTGATGTTGATTCCGGATATCTCGGTTCTGATATTACCGTAAATTGCATAGGTCTTCATCATGGGTGCCTTCATCGATAACCACACCTTGGAAAGTATCTTCCATGTGCAAGAAACTGATGATCTGTTGATCGTCATCAAAAACTCTCCAATTAGTGATGTTGTCTGGGACAAATGGTATGAACAACAACTCGATGGAAAACACGTTTGGGGAAAGGCCTTCTACGGGAAAAATCTTAGAAGCAACATTATCCAACAAGTTAGCCTCAGAATTATTCAATCTTGGAATAGAATTAATGTTAAACGCAGAAAATTTGTGCATTAGATTCCATACCTCAGCCTGATAACTTTTCAGGTGTAGAGATAGGCAATGAATGGAATTCCTTACCTGCCTAAACACAATTTATGAATTTTTGAATATCGTTAAATTCTATATTTTCAGATCTAATTCCTTTCTGAGGCCTTGCAGAAGTGTCTCATATTCAGTCGTATTGTTTGTGCATTCAAATTCTAATCGGCAAGCGATCAAAGTTTTGTTACCTGTTGGGTCTATGAGCACACATCCTGCCCCAGCTCCTTCTTTAGATTTGGATCCATCGAAGTAAAGAGACCAGATGTGATCTTCATCAATTGTATGTGACACCTTAGGGAGAACTGTTGACTCTATGCATGTCATGAGTTCCGACTGCTATTCTGGATCAATAATGGTAGAAGTTTCAGCCATGAAGTTTCCAAAAAAGGTGTTCATCCCCTGCATTTCAGGTGAATTGGTGGAAGCAGTAAATGGTTCATTAGTGTCATTTAAATCAGTTTTCATAAGCTTGAAGTAACACTCACGATTGATTTTGATTCTGTTAGGCTTCCCATTCTCCGGCAGCCATAAATGAGACCAATCTGTCGCAAAGTAACCATGCAGTTGTTCGGACCAATCCCTACTTAAAAATACGCCATATACTTTAGGGATATCAACGACAATAATATTAATAATCTGGTGGACTTTAGGATTAGATGATAATCTGATAAGGACATTTTTTAATTCACCTATCACCTTAACACTGGTCCGATCAAGCTGAATAATTTTCAGACTGGAAGGTTGAACTTCATCATTGATTTTTTGGCACAGAGACCAAGGCATTACATTTGACGATGCGCCAGAATCTACCATACAGTTATGTACATTCCTATTGAAAATTTCAAAAGTCAATAAAAAAGGTGGGACATTTCTACGCTTATTAACAACAAAACTTTGTTGGTTTTTAGTCACAGTCCCTTGAATTATTTTATCTACATTTGTTACACTTTGTATAGCAAGGTCTCTTTTATCACTGGGTTCTAGTGTCATTTTAACGAAGACCTTTTGAGGTGTTTTAGGGATGTTTTCTGCAACTTTGTTGTTGTTTAGATTGTTTTTTTTGTTGTTTTCTGCAATATTCTAAAGCATCTTTTGCAGAAGAAAAGGAAATTTCAACAATTCATAGATAGAAATGTTAGCTCTAAATTTTTTAAGATCCTCAATCAAATCATATTCTAAACTTGGAGTTGTTGAATTCTATTTAGTTTCAGTTTGTTTAAACTTTTTTTGAGGCGCATTAGTTCTAATTTCAGAACAAGATTTATTCGTTGTTTTACTTCTGGTATTGTAAGGATGCACCGTTTCAAAATTGGCTTGAAAGATACTATCCGAAAAATGTCCGGAGATGTTGGGAGAGGGTTCATCCTCTTCCACTATTTCTTGTTCAACCACGTCTTCATAAATCTCGGGGGGAACTAAGTTATCATGTGCTTCCAGAATTGTTTGGATAGCATACTATAGGTTTTCTATACTAAGTCCTTCAGAATTCAAGTTGGGTCGGTTTGTGGGAAAAGGCTTTCTAAACGGAGTTTTATAAGGCCCTTTGCTTGAAGGAGCTACTTCATCTAATCTCCTTAAATCTACCACTTTATTTGACAATTTATGAACGAACTTATGTAAACTTTCCAGATCTGAACCGTCTGATTGAGTTTTGGTTTGGGGAGGTCTAGGAAGAATTTATATTTTCTTCTTGGAAGATGAGGTAATCTCTGCCTCATTACAGATATTGTATTTTAGGCTTAGAATATCTTTCTCAATTTGGCTTGCCTCCTCGAAGGCTTCTAATAATGTTGCTTTCTTAAACCTTTTTACCCAGATTTCTATGTTCTAGTGTAGGGCTTTGGTGTAGTATGTGACAATAAGATTTTTAGCAGGCATTGAATCAGTGGGGATTCGATTTTTTAATGCTAGAAACCTTTGATTAAAGTCTTTTATTTTTTCCTTGGGGTTCATCTTTAAACTGGAGAGTTCCATGACTAAGACTTCAGGA
>SNQJ01S0160920.1:10649-21654 GCA_010110895.2 Picea sitchensis
ACATGGAACCTTCGAGATGTAATTTGCATGATTAACCATTGTGCCAAAAAACCATCTATTATGGGATTCCACTAGTTTTATCAATTAAGTTTCCATAATCCGGGGTGGAGGTTTGGAGGCCCGAGCCTATATATTGGGCATGAAATCCAATGCACTACACACATCCTGATTAGCATGAATTCCTAGGTTTGCATGAATCTTGATGTCGCACAATTTTCAAGACAATGTATGGATTTAGAGGTCATACAGATGTCTCTATTTGAGTGTTAAGAAGAGGCTAAATATATTGTCTCGTAAAGCATGCAATGAGGTATAATGTTAGCACATAAGCAACTTTATACTCATTTTCACGATTTTTCACAAGGATCATGAATTTGAGGTCTATTTTTGGACTTGAATTCATTTGTAAAATTATTTTCTTAGTTTTCCATTAATGATCATTTAATGCATTGTTTTGCGTTCCTAAGAGGGTGAAATTCAACCAGTTCGGAAATTGGTCAATTTTATAGTCAAATTTCTCAAAGATTTTCAAGTATTTTAATGGTGAACTCAATTTCTTGTTTTGAATTATGGAATTAAAGAGATTTCATTAAAATGGCTCTTTTCAATCATATTTTAACGTAATTTGGTCTTTGGAGATGATGGAGAACAATCATGTTATCTAAGGGGACTTTGAAGATGAAGTGATGTATAACATCCATATATCTAATTTAAGTTATTTTATTTTCTGTTTTGTCATCTCACTATTCTACAAACTAATAATTATTTTATGAGTTTTTGGATAAAGAGCACATCATCAAAATTTTGTAAACCACCTCAATACGATCAGTAAATTATTCTGGATCAAGTTAGATATTGCATGTATATATGTAAAGAAATAAGTGGTGTCTAAGTATTTTCGAATAAAGTGGTATTAGAGATAGTTTTGACGTGTGTTTCAAGATGTTGGTGTGATGAAATCCAAGAGTTCAGTTGATGAATATTTTGAAGGTTCTTATTAGAAGGAAAGAAGAGTAAAGTTCTCATGAAGTTGAGGATACAAAAGAATATTAATCAGCAAATCTAGAAAGAGAATTATGAACTGAGAATGCAGTTGCAATCTTTTGGGGAAGAGAAACAGAGGATGTAAGATCGACTATTATGTCAGGATGAATTCCATGAGAGTATTTTCATGATTTTGAAAGAAAGTTGCAAATAAAGAATTAAGTATTGGCACTATCAATACCAATCCATGAAGATTGGAAAGAAGAGAATGCAAAGTCTCTAATGCAAAAGGGACTACCTCTTTCAAAAAGTATGATCTAGAAATATAACTCCTCATATTATTATTTTTCCCATCAAGATGGAGAATGCTCGAGGGTAGCTTTAGCAAAAAAAAAAATAGATGAAGAATTCCTACATAAATAGTTGGCCTTACCTTCTAGTCCAGAGAAATGTAACATGTGTAAGTCATTTCCAGGGAAATATTTGCATCTATAGGAGAAGGAGTGAATACTTTTCCCACTGGTGAATGGTCTAGTTATTCATGTGCTTCCCGTGGAACTAGCAACCATTATGTGGAGAAGTGTCAAAGAAGAAAATATATTCAAGTAAATACCTCCAAGAAGAAGGCTAAAGGTAAAGATCATTTCTCAAAGAAAAGGAAAATGGGGAATCATAAGAAGGGATCGTGGTTCCAATATGGGAACAAGATACCATGATCATATTGTGATAAGAGTGGGAATTAGATAGAGAAGTGTTGGAAAATTCAACCGCACTTATGTCAAAACAAGAAAATGAAAGATGTAAAGAAACTTGCAAGAATAAAAGCAACAAATCCATATGAAGTTAATGATCTTACTAAAAGTCTTGGTAAAGAATACTTCCTAATGGTTGGCCTTGGGAAAGTAATATATGAAGACATCAAATAATGTTTCATGGACAATGGCTCATATTTCCACATGATTAGGATGTGATCGGTATTATTGAATTTCTCAAAGACTGAAAAATATTGCTATGTGGGATATGGAACCAACACTAAACAAACAATAAGAGGGTATGGATATGCAACATTCTAGCTCAAGTCGGGAGGGTTTGTAGGAATAAAACATATGTTGTATGTTCCAATATTAAATGTAAACCTACTCTCAGTTGCAACATTTGAGGATGAAGGTTATGCAATCGCATTCCAAAATGCTCAAGTGCTTGTGTATTCAAGAGATGTTGCTCCAGAAACAATAATAGTTCTTGTTAGTTGAAAGGAGAGATTATACAATTTATTGGGAAGACTTGTATTTTGGTCTAATGGTTTCTTAGATTCAACATCAAATTCAACATGAAATTCAATGTCAGATACAACATCAACATCGGATGCATTGTCAAAGGTCAGATGTTGCGAGACTCCTTCTAGTACAATGGGAAGAATGAGTCCATAAGTAAACCACGCTTAAAATTTTCATTGTAAATATGTATATTTGTAAATGTAATATGCATATGTGTATATCTCCTAAAGTCTATTAGAAGGCTTCTAAGCCACTCATTGTAAATTATAAGAGTGATAGGGACTCTATAGAATTTCTACATTGCCACCTTATATGAGTGAGAGGGATTTTGTAAGAGAGTTTATATATTTCCACCTTATATGATGTTGAGAGTGAGAGAAATATCGTTAGGGAGATTTGTAGATATCCACCTTTACATATTTTTTTAGAGTGAGACGAATCTCATTAGAGATATTTCTAGATAGTCACCAATACATATATTGTTCTAGCATCTTTTAAAATACTATTTCATATTTGTGTGGATGTATACCTTAAACAAAAGTAATCAATGAAGGTACATATGATAACAATATAAGTAGAGTTGTTATTCAAGGCAGGCATTGGTCCTAAAGTCTGCAGTTGACTGCTAAAGGGAAAACAAAGACCACCTAAAGTTATGAATGGTTGGCTTTTTTATTTATAAGTCAGTTAGAGGGTTGGTTTACCAGGACATGAGCATAGTGTGGTTGGACAAATGACATGGATGAGGGTCATCCTTGTCTAGTGGAATATTAAGAAAAAACAAGTGAGACAGTAAAGGTAAAACAAAGAAAAAAAACAAACCATTTAATGGTCAATCTTCGTCTAGAAGTTTAAATCTTAAAATATCATTTCAAGCATTAAATATGTACCAAAAACACAATCATTACCAGAGGTTGTAAAAAAATCAAATCTTCATCAAAGCATAGTTGTTATCATAGGTTGCATATTAATAAAGACAAGTTATACAGTCGCTGAAGGGAAAGAAACATACTTCGCACAAATCAAAATTGTATTCAAGATAAGACACACATAAAAATTTGGGCACAAACACATTGTCATCAATAGTATCTTCACCAGGTAGAGAGATTTAATCCATGCACAGAATGGGTCCAACCAGTTGTTGTATTGATATTTTTCTCCTTACATTATTGACTAGAATAACATCATCCTCGAGCACCCAATATAAGGTTGCAATGGTTGAATTAGGTTTTCCTACCAAAAATCCTCTCTTGGGTGTTCTTTCTAAGATCAAAAGTTATTTCTTCATGATTTTCTTCACAAACGTTACACCATGCTCGGGAAAAAATAGGATTAGGATGAAATGTTTGGGTTTTATTACAAAGAGAAGATTGTGTAGAGCTCCCTTGGATTGGTTTGGGAAATTTCCTTTTTTCAAAAGAAATTATTCTGTTATTCATTTCTTGAACCAACTGTAGAACAATTGTCATGTCAACATTCTTAATTGGATTTGCAAGAGGAAGATCGGTCCTCATGGTTTTATCTTCACAATCAAGGCATATTTTTAAATATGATCCTAATCTATAAGCATTTTTTTCTTCTAATCGATGAAAATTAGAAGGATGAAAAGCATTATAATAGTGCATAAGAGAAATGTAATTATGGGGCCTAATGACCTCAAGAATCTGATTATAAATGTTAGTGAAATAGAGGTTGAAATATTTTATACTTTCTCTTTGGTTAAAGGTCAAGTTATTGTAAATTATAAGTATATATGCTAGTATTAGAAGCTTCCCATAGGTTGACCTAATCCAACAACAAATTTTGTCCCAGGTGGAAAATGCTTTAGGAGGTAGTTCGAACAAGTCAACAAATTATTTTATTTCTAGAGAATTAAAAAAAAAGAGAATGAAACTAATTTTGTCATTAGTTCTAATGTCCTGACATGCATTTGAAAAATCTATTAAATTTTCATTAATTAAAATGGTCCCACTACTTCTAAAATTTGGCATATATGCTCTTTAAACGTTGGTAGAGGTGAAGTTGCTAGTGTTAGGTTCATGGATGGAGGTGCATGCCATAGGGTGAAATTATAATTTTCTTTGAACATAAAATTTCATATTTGTTGATGATCATCCCTGATTGGAATTGGATTGACCTGGATTGATATGAATATACATACTCCTAGTCGGTTGGGAAGCAAAGGATTGACTCGAGATGGTAGAAGAGACGATGTTATTTATTTATGGTGAAAGTGGCCAAAGGAGGGTTGTGAATTCTACCTCAGATTCATAAGTAGATTGGTTGATTATCCTATGAAGGATTTGAAAAACTATTTTTCATTTCCTAATTTCAGTCGCGGGGTGAGATTTAGGATATTGATTTCTAATTATGTGGGAATATCAGAGGACCGTGGTCATGAAAAAAATCAAGGTTGGGAAGAATGGTTACAAACCTGCCTATAACCATTGTCTCCTCATTCTTGGACTTTGATATCTCAAGAGATATCATTCCAATAACACTCGAGTTTATCATGAGAGGTCGAAGTCTCTAGGATATGGTCAAACAAGAAGGAAGTTACACTGGTTTGGTTAGGGAATTGCACCAGAAAGTCAAGATGTCAGGAATTAGGCAAGGTCATGAAGGACTAATGGAGAAATCAATCAAATTCCCACAGAAAGGGTAACAATGTTAATTAAGGGTATTTTCCCCTAGTATGGTAGTAAAAATACGTGGATTCCAGAATTATAATGTTTGGGGATGATTTTAAGGATGGAAATTTATTTTAAAATCTAGAAACCTTGGCGAATCTTACTAATCCTTCATATACAACTATAAATGCTTGGTGATATTTTTGTAAAAATATTCAAATTTCTAAGGATTTTATATAGTTTGTATAAAATTTTGGCGATTTTTGAGGTAAAATAATTTTATCCTATAGAATTTGGGCGAATCATTTTTAGAATAGTGAATCTTTTTTGGGAAAAACCATGGAAAATTAGCCTATGAGGGAAATTTAGCCCCTAAAATCATCCATGATAATGTTTCGATCATTAACACATTGACCCTGTTAGGCTAGATGAGGGTAGGATAAGAATGGAACCCTATGTTTATAGACTCATCCAAAGGATCAAATATCTTTTTTTAATAAAAGTATGAGTGTGAAGTCTTCTAATATTAATTTGATTTTATGAATATTAATTTTTCTTTTAGGGGAGTTTTTTATTTATGAATTTTAATACACACACACACACATAAAAAAAGATTGAGAATAGAACTAAAAACCAGCAGACTAATGAGAGTGAAAATGCATGTTAAATCAACAATATAATGACTAATATTTGGAATTTTCTATATATACATCCGTTCAGAGTAAACAAAATGAATCAATAAAATAAAAAATTTAGCAATAAAAGGGAAAAGTAAAAGTATACAAGTTAAATTATTGTTTTGCGTTTTTTTGAAATAGTATAAAACTCATTTGAGTATAGAGGGAAAACACAATATCAAATAAATGAGCCAAAAATGATAATTTTATTATTAGAATGGCCCATACAATAATCTTGGACAAAACATTTTCTTCAATTCCCTATGAGAATTTGAATAAAGAATATCCCTAGAAGTCCCATATGTAATTTGAATCATACAAAGGAAACTAAATGAAAGAAAACGATGAAACAAAAAAATGATTTGGCTTGTACCACTCAAGAAGATGTGATGCAAATTTTTTTATCATCTATAAAATTTGTCACTAGTTAGCAGTGAGTGTTTCAGAACTTCTAAATAGAGCAACGAAATAGATAAGTAAACCACTTTGCTAAAAAAACTAGATCATGCTTCCACTTTTCCTTTTCCTTCCACTTTCAAGAAATCCCTACTATCAAAAAAATTGTTAAATCCACAGAAAAACTATGTATGGGTATGAAATTAAAATATAATGAAATGCTCACAAAAATCTAGGATACCTATCTCTCAGTTTGTACTCCCTTTCCTCTCTCCCGGTTTATACTTCCTTTTGTAGTGATCTCCTCCTTAATGTATATTTCATTTCATTAGTTAATAGTTTCAACTACTCTCTTTAAAATTAACAAGTATTATATGAAAACTCAATTTGGACTCCCTTTCCTCTCTCTAAGTTTGGACTCCCTTTTGTAGTGATGTTCTCCTTAGTGTATATTTCCTTTCATTAGTTAATAGTTGCAACTACTCTCTTTAAAATTAACAAAATTGTATGAAAATTGAAGGGAGATATTATTTCTTCTTTTCTAAAAAAGAATTAGAAGAATTTAGACTTAAGAAATTAAGTGAGTGAGGGATTATGTTCATAACTTAAGGTAAATAAGTAGGAGGTGCTCCCACTAGAAAATATGCCAAAATAAATTGAAGCCTTATAACTCCTACCATATGATTGAATTCCTTGTGACTCTCATTCAAATAGAAAAAGAAAACATATATAAGAAATATGCAAGCCATGACTAACACCATATGTTAACAACGATTAATATATTTCATAACTGTGTTGCTCCATGTTTTCCAAATTAAAAAAATCATGATAAAAATAGATGAGACCGCATAATCATATATAGTATCATGATTTAGACATGTTTCTTCATCAATCAAAATTATAGTGAACTTAACAAAAACATATTTACAAACACTGAATAAAACCATCAATATTGAGAAATTTCTAGATGCATATCCAAATGAGATATGGAAGCAATCTGGATAACAATTGTGGTTATTTTTTACTACTTGGCCAATTGACAACCACAGAGAAATGTTGTCCTAGATTTTCCCTCCACCAATCATTTCCAAGATCAGGCTTAGCAGGTGGAACATCCATGATACTAGTATGTAGTTGAGGAAGATCTTGCCCACCCAAGAACATATGTCGAGTTTAGGCTAATTGATTAAACTCATTTGAGTTTCCATCAAAATATACTAAAAATATTATTCTTTTGATTTTTACCTCCTACCAAATTACAATGGGCCTTGGTATCCTTCCTTGTTCTTATCATGACCCTTGAGAACATTGACTAAAGAAACACATATAATAACATGAAAAAAATACCATCATTTTCAATTTATAAAGCATTTCAGATAAATAAACATATTATTAATTATATGCAAACATGTTATAAATTCACCTATTTCCCATTAAATCAAGATATTGAAGGCTAGGGTTTGGGCGTTAGAGGTTAAAATGGATGTATTTAATTTGTACATGCATGTATGGAAAGAATACAACATTATTTTAGACAAGGCATATAGAAATTGATGTAGATAGAATTCATAAAAAAAAATGTGTTCAATGCATTTATGATATACAAAAATCGTATGCTCAATTTATTTCTTCTCTATTCATAAATTGAGATTATTCATTGTTAAAAATGATAAATTGAGATTATTCATTGTTAAAAATGATAATAGGGTGGTTTTGAAGTCAACCAATGGGAGGGAGGCGATGGTGGGAGTTAGATCTCATACCCAATTGCTCATTACTTCATTCACAAACGAAATAATCTTTACAATGTGCCTCGAAAGAGAATTTCAATACATATGTAAATGTAGTTAATAAATAATTGAAATTGTAGATAGTTATATTCCATTGGGTATTGGGTGGAATAAATGTATTGAAGCATAAATGCAATGGGTTTGTCAGAGAAAGGTGGATTTAGTTCAGAAAATAATTTAACTTAGAATGCATAGGATGGGATGAATTTCCAATTGATTTTCTATATTATCATGTTAATTTTGCACTTGGGTGTTAATGGGGTAAGGAAATGATGGGAATACAAGCTATCGGTCATCAAGAAACTGGTTAAGTAAAAACAATATTGACATCTACAACAGTGGCTTTATATTATCACGTTAATTTTGCACTTGGGTGTTAATGGGGTAAGGAAATGATGGGAAAACAAGCTATCGGTAGTCAAGAAACTAGTTAAGTAAAAACAATATTGAAATCTACAACAGTGGAAGAGGACTATATACCTTATCTCAAAGAGCCAAAACCTATAATTTTGTTCTTTTAAATACCAATCTACTCGCTTCATTATATCTCCCCTTAAAATAGTTAAAAATAGTAGATGTTAAAAATATCTAAAAACCAAAACAAGATTTAACCAACTATTTGAACAAATAATGCCAACTTGATTGTATGAATAGTGAATGACTTAGATCTCCACTACCTATCATGCAAATGCCCAACGAGAATACTCTAAGGTAACCTCAACTGACTTTACTATCTTGAAATGTGTGGCAGTGTCACCTCATAAATTAGCTTCATAACCCCAACAATAAATTTTCAAATTTGTGTTGTGGGAGGGGAAATCACATAACTTAGAAATGTACACCTTATCTACATCATAAGTCATACATTCCTTTACTTTAAATGTTTTCATAAGTGCACCCTTTTTTTTTTCTATGTCACATATCCTTTCCACCTACCACTTATTTACTTAACATGGTTTCAAAAACTTCGATGACTATCCTTATATTCGATAAAGTAAATTTTTCATTGCATGAGTGATTTAATAATCCTTTGATGAAAATTGAAACTTTAATTTACCCAATCAGTGGTTTATAAACAATATAATGGGATTCAACATTTATATGCTCATGCTTTTCAACATATATCAACTTGATTCCATCACTTATGAGTTGTATTATGGGTTTACTATAATAACACCAATTGAATCCCATAAAATGAAATCACACTTTTGCGTAATGCTAGGTGAACAATATACAACGAGTTAACCATGATTATCCTATATTTTCCATGTTCAAGACATCGAACATAAACATATATGATGTAAGACAAAGTGGTGAGATATTATATAATTTAGGTAAATATATGATGTAAGACAAAGTGGTGAGATATTATATAATTTAGGTTTGTATATAGGATGTAAGACAAAGTGGTGAGTTATTATATAATTTAGGTTTGTAACCCTTTACAAGTATTTTTCTTTAGTTGCGCCAAAATTTAGGTCAACATGACAATTTCTCTACTTTATTTTGTTTTAATCATGATGCTCCTTTACCAAAAGGTAGCTTGCAAATTTATTAGTCAGATTACTATTTACAAGGCCTCAAAATAAAATTACAAAAAATAATTCTTTTTGGACCTCAAATTTTATGCTGTTATTTGTGAGTGTTTGTTATAAACAAGGGAAATAGATGCAAAACAGTGAGTCCCTCCCTCACTTGTTTTTGAAGTGGAGTGGATTGTAAGACGAGAAAAATAATAATTTTTTGATGCAATATTATGTTCGTAGATGTTTTTATGAAAATTAGTTTAAAGTTTAAACTATGTCATATTTATAATAATTGTATTGACTTTAGTGTGAGACTATTTTATCTATAAAATAGATAAAACCAAAATAAAAACTAACTACTAATACTTTAGTCAGTCTATTCAATTGCAATTTCAAATAAATAATATATAAATAATGTGTAATAAAACATGTTTTTTAATTAAATTTCTTTCTTAAGTGATCACTTTTGGATGAAATTCTCAATTTATTAACTATTGTGTTTTCATTTTTTCATTTTTATTTTTGTCAAGAATCATTAATCAATTGAGTGCTGAATATAAAGACCATTGGTTCTTTACATTGAGAGCTACATTAAAATCAATCGATTTTCATTAATCAATTGAGTGCTAAATATAAAGACCATTGGTTCTTTACATTGAGAGCTACATTAACAACAATCGATTTAGTGAATAAATTATAGAGCTACGTTAAAAACAATTGATTTAGTGAATACAACTTTTGAGCTTTAAAATGACCATGAGCCTGACTCTGATCATAAACCTTTAACCCTAAATATAAAATTTTCCATGCATAGGAGTACCATTGAAGATAATTATGATAATCAAAGGAATTTGCGCTTTGACAAAAGTAAAGTTGACATTTTCTTAAAGGAATTAAATAGTAAATTAAAACTCCTAACTTACAAGGACAACATTGAAGATGTTGATTAAGGTTGGTTGTCATTGATGTCAATCCTTGAAGAAAGACCCGTAGCACAAAGTTTTGGGTAATAGACCCAATAGTGTTTGATGTAAACATGACTCATTATTGTTTTTTCATGGTTGATAAGAAATAAATATGGATGAACTCCAAAGTGGTGCCCTTATGGTGAAAGCCCTCATGGGAAGATGCTTTGTGCAGTAAGAGAACCCATGCTTAATTATAGAATAATTAGATGACGAAAAGTGAATTTGTCAAGGAAAATATCCTAGATGGATATTGCTTGTCATGTCATTTCCGGTGGTATGTGGAACGTCACATAATTCCTCACGGTTAGAGAGTTATGGCCATGAGAAGTTGGAGAGCCCAGGTTTGGGTAATGGACCCAAGATTTTTTTATGGGTAATGGTATGCATTATGATATATTTTCATATAATTCTATTCTATATGGATAGTACATGTCATGCCATTTCTATTGGTATGTAGAACGTCACATAACTCCTCATGGTTTGAGAGTTATGGCCTTACTAAGTTGGGGGACCCTCATATGTCATCTAGAAGCCCCAAAATGTCAAAGTAATCAAAGTGGTTTAAGATATTTTAAAAGGTAAATATAAATTGAAGTGATGAGTGTATTATAATTCAAGTGAATACAAAATAAATTATTTCAATAATAATTTTAATGGACAAATTATAAGTGGACCCAACCCTAAAATAAATAAAGTTGGGTCAAGTGACCTAGAACATGTTTTTAAGGAAGCTACTTGGAGAGTATAAATAAGAGGC
>SNQJ01S0160922.1:0-21654 GCA_010110895.2 Picea sitchensis
CCAACAATACCATGGCTTCTCTTCAATAGTTTGTCTTCCTTTACAGAGCCAAGACATGGATGCAGAAAATATGAGTGGGTGAAAGAGTGAATGGAGTGAAATATCCATGAGAGGGGTGAACAATGAGAAAGTGAGTGAATGAGTGAATGAGTGAGTGAATGAGTGATGCAACCATCAACATAACCAAAATGATAACGAGAGTGAGAGAGAGAATGAACCCCCCCAACAGACTAAGGACGGGTCTAAGTAATTTTTGGGAATCAAGGACCTCATGGACTTCCGCGAATAAGATCAGGTAATTGATTTCCCCCATTACACAAAATGGTTAATTAAAAAAATTTAAGTAAACACTTATCCCCTCAAGCCCCCTCTCTTGTGGAATCATAGCCCTCAATAACTCTAGTCCTTGTCTATCTAGCAACCATTGATGTATTTATTATTAATTCATTGCATTTCTTGTTGTTGTTTCCTTTATTTATCTTTCCATATCCCCAACTATTCATTGAAGTTCATACCATTAGCTAATGAGAATCTAAATTCATATTTTTTGGCCTATCCAAACAGATTGTCATCTTTGAAAACCTATCCTTTAGCTGACCAACAAAACCAACTTATCAAAAAACCAACCATTCCAAACTTGAGGTGGCCTAGCTCTGCCCTTTAGCAATCAGGTGCAGACGACGAACTCCCCTTAACAGACTAAGGACGGGTCTAAGTAATTTTTGGGAATCAAGGACCTCATGGACTTCCGCCAATAAGATCAGGTAATTGATTTCCCCATTACACAAAATGGTTAATTAAAAAATTAAATAAACACTTAGCCCCTCAAGCCTCTCTTGTGGAATCATAGCCCTAGCCAACTCTAGTCCTGGTTCATCTTAGCAACCATTGATGTATTCTATTATTAATTCATTGCATTTTGTTGTTTCTTTTGTTTATCTTTCCATATCCCCAATTATTCATTAAAGTTCATACCATTACTAATGAGAGAATCTAAATTCATATTTTTGGCCTATCCAAACAAATTATCATATTTGAAAACCTATCTTTTAAGTTGAACAACAAAACCAACTTATCAAAAACCAATCATTATAAACATGAGGTGGCTCATTTCTGCCTCTTTTAGCAATCAACAAAAAGTGTACTAAGACTAACACTCCGTATGATGATTCATTTATTTCCTGATTTAGGTAAGCCAACAATGAAATTATAGAATATCCCTCCAAATAGTAGGAGGAATTAAAAGTGGTTGGAGTGTGCTTGGAGATTTGACTATTTCTCCTTGTTGCATTGACATACATCACATCTAACCAAAAAGGTGTGAACGCCATGTTTCATACCATCCTGCAGAAAGAACGCTTGACCCATTCATAGGTTTTGGTAAAATTTGAATACCTAACCGTGGGTGAAGCATGAAGCTCAAAAAAAACCATGGACTTTAAGCTATTGATTATTTGTTTAAATACAAACGACTTTTGTAGTGAATCTCTTCATTGTGCAAAGAGTAGACTGGAGAAGTTGGAGAATAGTTTTGCAATTGTTGGATCGAGAGAGAAAGTTTGGGTCTTGCAACCATTTTTGGAAAACATCTTTGAGCCAATCTGGGTAATGAAGGAGAGGAAAAGAGGGACCCTTCTTCTCCATACTGGGATAAGGTATCAACAAACACATTTTATTTTCCCTTATTTGTAAATGATCTCATCATATCCAAATAGCTTGGTCACCCATTTTGTTGCTCCGGGAGGGATGGAATTCATTGTTCCAGAAATACTTGAGGCTATGATGATCAAGTTTAATTCGAAAGCGTTTCCCCAATAGATAAGGGATGATAGAGATCCACAGTATGCAAAATAACTAACATTTCCTTTCATAGATTGGATAGGATGAAATATCTCTCCAAAAGTTGTTTAATAGTGAAGGCCAAATGATTTCCATCTTGTGATGATGGTACCAATTCCTTTCCATGAAGCAACACATTCCAGGGAAAAATTATTTTTGAAGTCAAGAAGTGGCAGGACAAGAGTCACACACATAGCTTATTTCAAGGTGTGGAATGATTGATCAACTACTAGAGTCAAAGTGAAAGCATTCTTTTAAGGAGAGCAATGAGAGTTTTTCCAAAGATAATTTTCTATAATTTTGAACAAATCCTAGGATAATAGCCCTAAACCTAGAAAACCATGTAAGCTCTTAAGAGTTTTAGGGCCAAAGACATTGTATAGCTTCAATTTTTTTAAGATCCACCCTCACACCATCCTTGTGTTGGGCCCCAACAACCCCTTTCTTTTTCTTTAATCAAAATCTAGGTCCCCTCTAAATTTTAATTCTGATCTCTGCTTGTTTTCCTTTGACCTGATTGGATTGGTATTGGTTTGCTTTGTTTCCAGGTTGGTTTGATTTCTTATATTATTTTCTTTGTTTGTTTTGAATTTCGTGAAATTTAAATATCATTTTGTTTTTCTTTCTACAAAGTTTTAATGTTGATGGACGAGCTTCATAATTTGAGAGCTTTTTATTACTTGGCCACATCTTTCTATGACATTTGTTCACATTTGATCAAATTTGAATAAAAGAGAGAGAGAGAAAAAAAAAAAAAAAAAAAAAAAAAAAAAAAAAAAAAAAAAAAACCTTAATTTTTATCAACTCTTTACTTCTTTTAAATTATGATTATTTTTCTTTTCTCATTAACAATCATTTCACAAAATCATCTGGTAGGTTTAATTAATTAAAATTATTTTGTTAGTTTGCATCTCTATCAATTCTTAAAAAAAAAAAGAAAAAAAAAAAAAAAGAAAAAAAGAAGAAGAAGAAGAAGAAGAAGAAGACAAGAATTGTTCTATCATTTGTCTGATTTTGTGAAAACCCAAAAATTAATATTTTCTCCTCTCCATCAACTCTTGAAGCTTTTAGAATTTTAAAATCATATTTGAAAGGAAAATATGAACAATGTTTATAACTTTAGTTAGTTTAAATTCATTTATGATTTTATTGTTCTAGATTTTGTTTTATCTACAATTTATGTTATTAATTTAGGTTTCCTTTTGTTTCACAGTGTTTCTATTATAAGTTTTTTGGAATGGATCTGATCATGACTTGATTTTATTATCTAAATACATTCAAGATAATTGATCCAAAATAATATTGGATCAACAGTAAATAAATTCATGAACAAATAATATATGATTTGGAAATGCATTCAAGAACATACAAACGATTTTGCGAGACTGATTTCAGCCAAACGGTGAGGAATTTGAGTAAATGGTTGAAAACCCATCTCCGAAATAGACCCATTTATCTATAAGAGAGATTTTTCCAAAATGCAATTCCATTTGAGAGATATTTGTGTCTCTTTTATAGGCAAATTTCAGGTATGGAAATTATTAGTGACTTTTAATCGCTTTCATTCATTGTATAAATATATAAGAAAGTTCAACCAAAGGATTCAAGAAATGGAGAGGAGGATTTTGACCCTTTCTCTTTTGTCAATTTTTCTTCTCAAATGGAGTAACAAATGGTTGAAATCTTTGGGAGAATGGACAAGTATTTTCAAAGAATATTTGGAATTCGTGGTTGCTTAATGGATTTTGTCCCATGAGTAAAATGGTTTTATTTTCATTATAATATCTTCATATTCTTTGAATATCTGATATGCATTGATTTGAATTAGCTTTAGTCTATTTATCAATACATGGTTAATTTTGTATCATTTATATATCAATTTTTCAATATTTGGAGAGTCTATTATCCCAAAAGTTGTTCCTAGACTATATGATGAATATATTTTGTTTGAAACTATATGAGAAAGAAGTTTTCTTAATCTTTTGGATTTCACAGGTAGACTTTGCGTTTTTTTTCATTGTCTTCTCATGTAATTGATTGATGTGAAATGTTATCTGTGTTGAATTAGCTTTAGTCAGTTCTACATGTAATATTTTATATCATGCTTTTATTTACGTTGTTCATTATATTTTTGTTTAGTTTATATCTATGACTGATCATATATTCAAGTATTTTGAGTTTACATATGATGCTAGATAAATGGTAAATACTCCATTCTCGAGAATTGAAATTCCTTTCATTTTCTATTAATTGACATTTCAAGGTCACAAGATATATAATTATTTGTCTTTTTTTTTTTTTTTTTTTTTTTTTTTTATTTTTAATTATCATTATTATTTTTCAGAAGTATTATGTTTTTTTTTTTCATAGGTTTACACTTGACATGTGTTAAGAGAGCCTACAAATACAAAGAGATGAATTTTAGTATTGTTGATCAGTGAGAGGTTAATAGGTGCATTGCTTTCTTTTATTCATATTTGTTTATATATGAATGAGACAATGATTGCATTAATTAGCTTTGATTTTTCAGTCATTGTTTCCATTGTATTTGTTTAGTATCGATCAGTTTAAAATTTTAAACATTAAAAAACAAAATATTTTTGTTCTTACTTTTATCTTGTTTTGAAACATTATTATGAACATTCATTTCGCAAGATTTCAAGTAAACATTGTAAAATGTATATAGATTGTTTATAATCATTTGTATATTTATGTTTTTTTAATAAACATTAGTAAGTAATATATCATTTGTTAGAATCATAGCTTTAGATTAGCTTATTTTCATCGCTTTTAGGACTTTAGTTTTGGGTTAGATCATACCAAAAGACTTGGGTTAATTAGACAACCTCAAATTGATCTAACCTTCTAGTTGACGGTGAGTCATTTACTACCGACAACAAATGGAGCTAGAAGGAGGGCTAAGGTAAATTAATGATTAAATGTTTCACCCTCATCTTTTCATAATTCTAGATTTAACAATTTTTCTTCTCAGGTCATCTCTCGAAATGCACTAGGAAGGCATGCCGTGACTAACAAGATGGTCTTGCACCAGTCTTTCTTTGTTTTGAATGTGATGAATTCCCATGGCTCCTCAAATCACTCTGTTAGAACATGCTTCAATTTAATACCGATATTCTAATGAACAATCTCTCGCTTTGTCCAAAATCACCTTTGATGTTGGGGGGGATGTATTTGCAAAAGATCATCTTAACAAGTTTTGTGTAAATGTATCAAACATTATTTATGATTTAAAGGTTTTATGCGGATTGTTTCTTTTACCTTTAGGGGTCAGATTAAACATTAGTTTGAGTCTTTTCAGCATATCACATTATTGATTGGTTTTGGTTTGTAGATGATTTTTTAGATTCTTTTGAAAACTATGATTACAATCAATTACGTGGAAGAATTTCAGACTTACTAATCAATGACAATTCATCTCTAGAAGGTTTTCAACAAGAATCCATCATGTATTCTTTAAATTTAATCTTGATGATATGTCATTTGTACTAAATCTCCTCTAAGACTTTTAAGTCTTTCATCCAATCATATTCAATCGCTAATGATGAATTGGTTACAAATCCAATCACTCATAGGAAGAAATTTGTTCATAGGATGAGAGGAATCCATTCCAAAATTTTGAACAAGAGGAGGTAGAACTCATTGAAAGGTTCTTACCGAGAATAAAATTCGTTTTTCCTCGAAATAATAGATACTCAACCCCACCACCATGGAAGACGCATTTTATGTTGGGTCAAGGTGAATGTACATATTCTTCTAACTCTTTCCTCTAATCAACATTTAAATTTAGTCATTGAAGAACACTTAGGGTGATGAAACGATCTTAAGCATTCTAACATTCCAATGAAATTGATTAGAGATGCAGACCACTGAAGAAGAAACCTTTAAACCTTCATCCACAAATCATACCTTATCCATATGAAAGATTAGATATTTTTCATGAAAGTTTTGAATTATCTATCATACATGAGACAAATTTAGATGATCATATTATATTGAATAATTTATCACCAAAACAAAATGAAAGTTTTAAGGAAAGTGAAGAAGAATTTCTTGAGAATACCATTTCTAAATACCATAGCTCAAGAGATTCTTTTTTCATGTGCTCATTTCTGAATCATTTTACTCTTTATATCCTCGGGATCTTCTTATATTTGGTGGACATGATACTTTACCTATGGTATCTTACTCTTTTCTCTTCATCACAATCCGATCTTTTCGATATGCCAAGATTTGGTGAGATTAATTCCAAACATAACATTTATGAAGTCGATTTGATGCTCTTCACTTTCATCACTCACATGCAAAAAGGACATGTTGCGAGATGATTTTACACTTCCATTTATTTTTTGAAAAAGAAAATGCAATCATTCTTATGGAGATCAAATATCTGTTGCACATTTGTTCTTGATTAGTTCAAATTTTAATGTTTATGCTTCACATTTTGAAACGATCAATCCCATCAAAGGAAGCATTCAAACCAAAAATCTAACTGGATGTCATTAATCCTCTTATGATGTGTTCCCATTGATATATCCATTTTATCGAAGTCATAGTTTGCATCCTAATTTTATGACAGGATCTTAGAAATGGCTTGAAGATTTGTATCTAAAAATATTCATAATAAAGATAAAGCTGTGCTTGCTTTATTCTACCTAAATATATATAGGAAGTAAGCATGACATGATTTTTTTAGATCCTCCATGTGAAGAAATGGATGAACACTTGAGAATTGTCAAGATGACGTAAGCACTTTGGCCTTGGATGATGGTTATGTCAGTCCCCATAATATTGACAACTTTTCCAAACTTACTTATACTCTTCTATGACAAGATTGCAGAATGGTTGAGGATTCATACATCAAGAAGTTTCAAAAATGGTAAGGTCGTGGCCGGTTTTGTTTTAAAAAGAATATATAGGAGGTGTAAGAATGCACATTTCTTTGTATCCCAGAAATACTACATTCTTTTATTCTGATTGGATTTTCTATGCCCTATGATTGAAGATGCTCTTGTGGATGCAATAGAAATATGATTTTACTTAATGCTTTGATCTATTTTAATAGTTTAGAGTAGGTTTCCTTTTAGTTTGATTTCTCACTGCTTCTCTTTGTAATAATGCATTCATGAACACAAGTGAGCATACCTAAGAGAACCATAATATGAATGTTGTCGTGGAAGTCCACTTTAAACATTTTCTCTTCTTTTCATTGAATATTTCTTTTCAATAATGTAGTATCATCATGAAAATTTTAATGGAAAGTAAAGAGATAAGTAATTTGAACTATCAATTCAACTCTAACCCAAGGTGCCACTAGTAGGACTGCACTCATATTAGCAAGCATTTTTCATTTTATTTTAGTTCTTTTATTTTTAATAATAATGCTTGTCAAAGTAACATATTATGAATCCCTATCTTAAGAAAAGAACTTGCTCGGACATGAGATTTTATATGATTTAGCTCTTCTCCCTTATTTTACAAGGATGTTAGTAGATCCTAAAGCTCAGGTTTATCTTGGCCAAAATTGTTTCAAGGTGCTTTGCTATTTCATTTTGTTTGTTTTTGATACTTCTCATCTTTTGAACCCATTAATAAAATTTGATTCACTTTGTTGTGTTTTTTCTTTCTTTGATCAGAATCCTCTTCTTGTCCTTTGAATAATTATATATTGATTCAAAGAGCTATTGTCGAAGGAATCATTCATTCAAGACTTATGTTTTTGAAATCAAATTGAAATAGTCTTAAATAGTTTCTCATGTTAAGGTTCAACTCAGATAATTGATTTGTAAGTCAGTTGAGTACTATGGAATCCTAAACGGTCTTTGTTAGAGTATTACCCGTGAAATGTGTCAAGATCTTTGGGAATTACGATTATCCTTAGACTTTTACGTCCATAATTTTAAGGAATCATTTTTAAGTGCTTCCCATTCTCTAGATGATTTCTTAAATGAAATCTAAAATCTCAAAACCATGATAAAACTCGGTTTGAAAGAAAAAATAAAAAAAATGATCAATTATTCACTTATATTGCAATTAACCTCCAATACCACCCCGCTCTCTTTGTCAACAATAAATCTATAATTGTATTATTATTTAAAAGTGGCATAAGAGGGTTGAAAGAACTTTCTATGTGATATGTAAACTCTTCCTGGTAACGAACAGCTCGGCAAAGGAGTAAAATGCACACATGATACCACAAGACAACTTTGTCGTAAGTAATCGAATAGGCCTTCCGCAATGAAGCAAATGTCATTGAGAGGCAGTAGGCATATGACGAATTAAGCTCTTATGGAAGCATACATCATGTGAATACAACTATTGGATGAGATTAAAACATTTGGTGGGTTAATTGACATCCTTGTCGATGCTATGAATGCTTACTAGAAGCAATGGCTCTGGCTAATGGTATTGAAGTCCTTTATAAACATCGTGACTGCTGATTAAAACACAACTTCAAGTTATTATCCTCTGTAAAAATCATTTTTTCTATTTTCCATATTTTTCTATAAACATGAGCTAGTATTAACATCATGGGTAATATTAAAGTGGATTTGTTTGAAAGCAACTTAAAATCATATCCAAGTCTTATTCTTCTTCCTTCATGGCGAGAGTTTCATTAGGTCGAGATAATCGCTTCACCCACTAAGTCACATTTTGTTGGGCCCTAAATAACCCCTCTTTCTTTAATAAAAATCTAGGGAAATTTTACTCTGGACTTTGTTTGTTTCCTGACTCTGATTTGGATTGGCATTGGTTTGCTTCATTAGAGGTTGGTCGATTTTACATTTTTTCTCTCTTTGTTTGTTCGAATTTCACAAATTTAAATGTCATTTCCTGCTTCTTCTCACAGTTTTATGTTGATGGACGAAGTTCATAATTTGGGGAGTTTTTATTGTTACACATCTTTTCTATGACATTTGTTTACATTTGATCAAATTTGAATGATGGAGAGACGAACATAGAAATCTTAATTTAAAACAAAAACCTTAATTTTTATCAACTTTTACTTTCTTTTAAATTAAGATTATGTTTTCGCCTTTGCTCATTAAGAATCATTTTCACAAAATCATTTGGTAGGTTTAATTATTCAATTATTTTATTATTCTTAGCATCCATTTCAAAAATAAAAATAAAATAATAAAAATAATAATTATCTATTTGATTTGTTGGATTTTGTGAAAATCCAAAATTAATATTTTTCTCCTCTCCATCAACTTGAAGCTTCTAGAATTTTAAGATCATATTTGAAATGAAAATATAAACAATGTTTGTTTATAACTTATATTCAGTTTAAATTCATTTCCTTTTGATTTATTGTTTTAGATTTTGTTTCATTTGATAATTTTTAGGTTATTAAAATTTAGGTTTCTTTTTGTTTCTACCAAGTTTATTATCAATTATTTGGTACGATCTGATCATGGCTTGATTTTATTATCTCAATACGCTCAAGATAATGATCCAAAAATAATATTGGATTGTTGCCAAATAAATTATGAACAAATAACAAATGAGATTTGAAATGCTCAATAACAAACATATGAGTTTCATGGACTTGTTTCAAATTAAAACCAGAAGGAATGTCAAGAAACTGCTGAAAACCCATCTTTAATGCATCCATTTAGAATGAGTAGGTGGAAATGATCCAAAAACATGCACGATTTGAGAGATATTTGTGTCTCTTTACGAGAAAAATTTTAGGTGGAAAAAATTAATAGTGACACCCAAACTGTTCATTCATTGTATAAATATATGAGAAAGTTTAGAACCAGAGATCGAAGAAATGGAGACGAAAATTTTGACCCTTTTTTGTATATTATTTTTGTAAACTTTTTTCAATTCGTTATCCAAATGGAGTAAACAAATGAAGTTGGAATCTTGGGAGAATTGACATCGAGCCAAAGAAGAAGGAAATTCTAGGTTGTTTAATGACTTTTGTCCTCTATGAGTAAACTATTTTATTTTCATTATAATATCTTCATATTCTTTGAATAATTGATTATGCATTGATTTAACTCATTTAGTCTATTTTTATCAATACATGGTTAATTGCTATCATTTATATATCAATTTTTCAATCTCTAAGGAGTTTATTATCCCAAAAGTTCTTCCCGGACCATATGATGAACATATCTTTGTTTTGAAACTATATGAAAAATAAGTTTACTGTTTGGATTTCGTTGTGTGTAGACATTGCAATGTTTTTTCATTGTCTTCTCTCATGTAATTTCTTGATGTGAAATGTTATCCGTGTCAAATTAGCTTTACCGCTTCCTCACGATAATATTCTTATATCATTTTTTATGTTGTTCATTATATTTTGGTTTAATTTATATCTCAGACTCCATCATATATTCAAGTATTTTGAGTTTACATATGATGCTAGATAGCTGCTAACACCATTCCCGAGAATTGAATTGTCTTTCCACTATTGGACATTTCAAGGTCACAAGATATATAATTATTTGGCTTTCTGTCGTTATAAACTCGCCCCAGAATATGAAACACTTCCTTGAATTTTTTTCAAGAAGTATTATGCTTTCTTTGTCATAGGTTTACACTTGACACATGTTAAGAGGAGCTCATACAAATACAAATAGATGAATTTAGTTGATCAGTGAGAGGTTAGTAGGTGCATCAGTTTTTTATTCATATTTGTTATATATGAATGAGATGATTGCATTTAATTATCTTTGACTGCTTCGTCATTGTTTCCATTTTATTTTCTTAGTATTTATTATTTGCACCTTAAACATTAAAAAACAAAAGATTCTTACTTTTATCTTATTTTGAAACATTATTATGAATATTCATTTCGCAAGATTTCAAGTAAACCTTGTAAACCGTATATAGATTGTTTATAATAATTTGTATTATCTAATGCTTTTTAATTAACATTAGTAAGTAATATATCATTTGTTAGAATCATAGCTTTAGATTAGTTTATTTCTTTTACTATTTTTAGACTTTAGTTGGCTAACTGAGCCATTAAAACCCGCCGGGTCGATTATACTAAACCACTTAAGTTTAATTAGACAAACTCCTCGGTCCGATCTAACCTTCCTGACGGTGTCATTTATGCCCACAACACCTTCCTGCTCAATATGACCTGTGTACTCCACTTCCAAGGTTCCAAAGGCACATTTAGATTGTCTGAGGAAAATTTGGTGCTAAGAGAGTATATGGAGAATTTGATCCACATGGTGATGGGCTATCTCAAGTTTTTATTATAGAGGATAATATCATCAAATAAAAATCCAAGAAAAAATGAAGAAGAAAAGGATGGAAGACATGATTCACTTTAGACTTTAGAAAGTGGAGGGAGCATTAGACAAGCCAAAGGACATTTTCAATAACCTATAGAGACCCTCAAGAGTTAGTAAAATGAAGACTTGGGGAATGTATTCTTTCATGGATCCGTGTGGGTAGCCAACTAAGATCAAGTTTGGTGAAGTATTGAGAACCACCAATTCATCCAACAAGTCATCAATGAATGTGAATGAGAATTTTTTTCGATTAGAGTTTGTTTGAGGGTGTAATCAGACACATGCACCAAGTGTTCGCTCGAGTACCATGGAAACCAGAGAATAATAAGGGCTGGTACTTAAGATGGATAACACCTGCTTCATGCAAATATTGAACAATTTTCTCAACTTCATTCTTCTCGTAAAAGGGACACATAAGGAAAAAATTGGGAGGAAGACTTTCCAAGATGAGAGGGATGGAATGACCATGGGATGCCATGGGAAGGGGGGAAGTTCTTTGGGGAGGGTAAAAACAACTTGTATCGAGATTATAAATTAGAGGTCAGAATGCACATAATATGTCTCAACGACTTGAATGGAGGAGTTGAGATAATTCCAGAATGACCTTTTTGATTAACTTTTTGTTCATGCGAACTAATGATCTCAGGGGAGCCTGTTGTGATTGCTTGGAACTTATACTGCTGTCCCTCCTATTGGAATTGGGCTGGTTAATTCCTTAAATCCATGAAAATGGGTCCTAGAGTGAGTAACCATTCGATCGAGCACAATGTCACAACCTGCCAATAAACAAACATATGATATTTTAGGTGATACAAACCAATTTGAAAGCCTCACATTTTCATAATGCCCCCACATTTCATGGAACCTCCATTGGCAATCATGATTTGGAAAATTATTGACAGCATGAATATAACAATTAGTTTCTTAGACAATGCAGCGATGAATAAAATTATGGCACGCCAATCACAATGAAGATGATGAATTTCATCTTAATGTAACCAACCAACTTGAGGGTTTGGGGAGCAGAGAATCTAATGAGAGAATTTATAAATCATTAGTTCAATTTTTGGTGGATCAGAGGGTGTAGTCAATTTAGTTGGTGGTGGTAGCTCGTCTGTAGGGGAAACATCTACCTCCTCTTAAAACAAATCCTCATACATCGCCATAAAAAGCTTCCATTCCTTACACACCTCAGCCCCAAAAATATTTGTCATCATAATTGTAAAAAATAACCTTGAATTGGCGTTCAACCATTTCTACCTGTGTTGATTGGATCTTGAGGGAGTTGCGTGAGGAGTGATTACCGGGTTTAGGGGAGAGGGAATAAAGGAGAGGTTTTGGTCTGGGAGGAGACAATCTGTTGTTCTTCCTTATATTGTTGAGTAACTTACAACCAAGTTTGGGGGAATGCCATTAGGATGTGGGAACAAATTTGATCTTTTATGCCATTGATAAAGCATTCGAACAAGGCATCCGACGGGCTCCTCCATTTGAAAGATAAGTTCTCAAGCACACATAAAGTCTTCCACTATCCTAGACTATTTCAACTTGGTCGAACAACCTAAATAGTGGGTGTCGAGTCAAAGCATTCATAAATCTATGAAAAAAACTATGTCTAAGAAACATAACCCATGCATTTCTAATGCCATTTCCACCATTGTCGATGTTACATATCTAGCTAGAGGATACCGTAACGAAGTTTGGATAACTCATAAGTAATCCCATGCAAAAATAAATAATGTTCCATATGAGTAACCAAGGCTTGTGGATTTGAGCCATCAAATTTGTTCACCACTATGGAAAGGAATAGGCCTCGAGGAGGGTGGTTGTAATCATGACCTTATAAATGGGAAGAGTTAGTGTCTTCATTATAGAAAGGTTGTTCATAAGAGGTATGGTTCATGGAGCAGCCCATCAATTGCTCGAGTGTCTTGGATGTTGGGACATTAGTCCTGGAGGAGATGAACAAAGGAATTGAGAGTCTTGATGTCCCCCTTATTTTGGATGTTGTTGAAATCACAGTATTTATTTCTTGGGCATGGTAAGTTTCCATTTGGTCAAAGGAAAAAATGGGTAGGAAGTTCCACACTAATGTTTTTTTACATATGAGGGGTATCATGACAAATGAAGGAAAGAGAGGAATCAAATGGGATATGTAGGAAATAAGGGTGCCGAGAAGGGTGGGAGGGACCAAAAAAATGATGAAAAAATATAGGTACCATGATGATTAGGGTTAAAAGGGGAATCCAATGAGATAGGTCCCAAATATGGGTGTCAGGAAGGGTCCGGTCCATGGAAAAAATAAAATAAAAATGATAGGTACAAAGACAATCGAAGCAAAGAGAGGAATCCAATAGGTCTTGAATAAGGGTGCCAATGAGACTATAATTAGTGACTTGTAAATGTGTTGAACCCGCATAAAATAGATCGAGATAGCAAATGACATACACAATTCGTACAGAAAAATATGACAAAAGAGAAGCATGAGAGAAGGGATGGAAGACTCTTCATTAACTAAATAAATGAATGATAATTTACACATTATCTACTATATATAACTAAACTAATTTTCACTGGAGGAGAATCCAATAAACCATATTGGTGGTATAGAGTGACATGGACACACCATCAACCATGGGAGTAAACTCCCACCTAGTCTGAAGGTCTCTTAGGGTAGTTGAGAGTGAATTGCCACTAGTCCGAGTTAACTAGTCTCTCTGGGCCTTGAGTTAACTAACCTAAATAGGGTGAAGTGAGGAGGAGAGATCAGGAATCATAAGTCATGCTATAGTCTCAGTGATGATACCAAGGACACCACTCGATGGTGATGATCCCAATGTCGCATGGTGATAACCTTAATGGGCATATAGAACTAATTAACCTGACCAAAATGAAGCAGGAACAAAATATATCATTCTCCTTGGAGCTCTAACATTCTTCCCAAAATATAGGAGACCTAATAATGACTAATAAACATAGGGAAAACCTTTTAGGAAAATAAATCCTAGGTGTGTGTGAAGTATCTCCAACACCCTCCGGAACATCGTAATGGTGAAAATAAATATTGGGTCCCGCTAACGAGGCCATGTTAGGTACCCAAATACAAAAGATGCCTCCAAATAAAAGAGGAAAGAGGGAAACCCCTGAAAACCCCTCAAAGTACAATGCATGTAAAAAATAATAACTAACAGCTATAGGTAATTGTTTCCTTCACTCCAAGACAACTACAGAGAATGGAATTTATGCTCTGAAGGTCTCGGTGAAGATGTTCCGAACTAATATGCTAAAGGACATAATTGCGGTGTCAGATGATCCCTCTGTACCAATTCCGTGATGTAGTGCATGTGATCTTGATGTGCTTCTGACCACAATTAACCTGATCTCTACGTAACTTCAAAGTGCTCTCCGTTGTCACACTAGATGATCTATCGAAACCTAATGCTCCAAACTTAGTGAGAAAATGCTGTAGCCACATAGCCTAAATGGTTATGTTAGATACCCCTTTACTCTGCCTCAATTAAAGATAGAGAAATAACATCCCGCTTCTTTCTCTACCAACAGATAAGCCCGGAACCAATACTGAGTGAGTAAACAGATGTGGATTCTAGGATCAATGCTATCATCAACCCAGTTAGAATTAGTGAAATTGATGAGGTTCAATGTAGAGTTTTCTGCATAGTGAACCCTAAAGGTGATTATTCCCTTTACATATTGAAGGATACCCTTGCAACCTTCCAATGTAGCTCAATCAAATCCTGCATGAACCTAGAGACTACTCCAATCCCTAGATAGAGAGGTATTGTCCTGAGGGTAAGTGTGTGAGATACACAAGATCCCCACTAGTTGCTTCAGACAAGGTGTCACAACTAGTGGAATGTCCCCACCATCCTCAAACCGTGACTCTGACAGGAAAGGATTCGCAGATTTGGGTGAATTCATTGTGAAATATCTCAAGGAGACATCGTGCATACTTGGCCTGAGAAAATTTGATGCATGAACAAAGTGGATCGACATCAAGTACAAGGAAGTAAGAAGTGTAGAAGACCCATGTTTGTCATCAAGAACATGTCATGAAAAGTCCTCTTGACTACAACAATCACCTGTTGATCAACCAAATACCAACAAATCATCAACATGCAGAACAGTTAGGAGTAGAAGTGAATCAACTATCCAAAGCATGTAAACATTCGTGTCCCAATTTACAACGTACAAAGTTTTGTCACAATAGGTAGGAGTCCATATTGGCATACCATTCCCTCAGATCCTACTTCTGAGGGGCCATAAAGAGACTTCTTCAATATGCATACATGAGACTTCTTGTCTTTAACCTTAAATCCTTGGGGTTGCTTTATTTATATCTCCTCAGAGAGATCACCGTTAAGAAATTCATTCTTCACGTCCGTTTGATGGAATTCCCATCCCTTTGATGCTGCAATGGAAAGTGCCAAAGTGTGAATCCATCTTGCTACATGGGAATGTCTCATCATAGTCAATGCTATAAAACATGTCGAAGTTTTACAATTAGCCCTGCCTTTTGTATCCGCTAATCTATCCCATCTGTTGTGCCTTGGTCCTCAGAGTACCCATATGCACTTAGAAATCTTTTCCTTCCTGAAGGAAGGGAACCAGATCCCAACCGTTCCTGAGGAGGGAGCTGTACTCCTCCTTCATGGAATATTCCCAAAATGGATTTCCAAAAAACCTCGCCATAAGACTGCGCGGGATATGGAAGATTAAACCAAGAAAAGATGTCTAGAAGGTAATGGTTCAGTGGAATTGAGTGCAATAGTAGTCTCCTCGAAATCATATCGAGTCCTCCTAGTATCGTACGGATCCCTCAACAAGATCTACCCAGATCCCTCAAGAGGTATTGGCCTAATTTGGGCCTTTGCTCTGGCTCTAGATCTACATCTTCATGAAATGACTCTACATCTAATTGTAATCGTGACTTTGTGTTTGATCATATGAACTCTATGAATAAAAACTCGTCTCAAGAAGAGTCGACATGTGCATGCTCATCATCTTGATAGGTGGAAGAACAAAGGTATGTTCATGATCGATGAGGTGCTGCGAGATACTTCCTTGAATTGTACAATTCACTTTAATGATGAGCCTGTCCCGAGGAAATATCAATGAGTTTGTATCCCTTCACAATCAGCTTTGAGGTATTAACAAAGATACACTCCTGTTCCGCTGATCAAGTGCCTTCTTTCTAAGAGGGAATCCCAACGCCGCATCGGAATCAAAATAATACGTATGGGTCACTTCGGGTTTGAGGCTGCTCCAAGCCTTGTATAGGGTCTTATCCTTGACATATCCATGGGGAGGTAATTTTGGATGTAGGTTGTGCAATTAAGTTCTTCAACCCAATCTCTTTGGAAGTGACTTTGCATGTGGCAAGCACGATGCCATCTCTTTAGAGATCTATTTTTCCACTCAACGAATCAGGTTTTGCTATGGAGTATAGGGGAACCAGTGCTGTAACCTAATCCCTATCTCATGAAAAATATTTTATATATCATGGTTGACATACTCTCCTCATCATTCGCTCAGAGGAATTTTGATTTTATTTCCTGAATCAGATCTCCAACAAGGGATTTGAAATATTTGAGGTGTTTGAAATACCTCCGATTTTTTCCCAAGAAAGAAAATCCATGTGAAGTTTGAGAAATAATCAACAAAAATTAGAAATCACCTTGATTTACCTGAATGATGGATGTGGAAAGGGACAATGAGGTCACTATGGATCAAATATAAAGGAAAAGGAAGCCTTTCGAGTCTTTCCTTTGTTGAATTTCTCTCTTGAGGGTGTTTTCCAAGAACACATCCTTCAAAAAATTCCTTTGGAGAAGTGGGATGTTAGGTAGACCATCAACCATTCCATTCTTTCTAAGTCATGTATATCTAAAATTTTAAATTCCCTATATTTCGTCCTACTTTCATCAACATGGGTAGAGTCTAGATTGATGATTTACCTCAATCTAGAAACCCCTCGCACTGGCTCTGTTTGTCATAGATATCCATTGCATCGAGTGTGAATATGACTCTCTTCCTAGTGCCATGTTTTTCAATGATACACACAGAAGATTGATGGAAAGTTTGGGAACATGTGGAACATTCTTGAAGCTTTCGTTTGTTAGTTCAATCTTTCCTTTGTCGATGACTTCGACTGGAGAGTTTTACCCCATTAGAATATGAGGACATTTGCATGCATCCAATGAAGAATATAATTATTTTTTGGAATCTGTTAGTCCCTAAAGTTTCACTCCTCCTGACCCAAGGGAAAGCTAGGGCATCATAGATTTTATTGCAAAATGTTTTTAAGGTTTTTATGATTTGTTTTTTAATAATAGTTGAAAACTAGGTCAAGTTTACAGTGTGGCATGAAAATCAAGATTAAAACATTTCATATCCAATTAGCTGAATAATAGGTAGGTAGATACATAGATGGAGTAACCAATTCAAGAAAAGGGAAAGTGAAATCTTCAATTTGTCAACTTCACAAAAGTTTATTCTCAATATATTATAAAGAAATAGGAGTATCAGCTTGAAATCATTACTTGAAAATTATCTCTACAAACAAAATTCTCTTCACTATATAAATTAACATTCAAGAACCTAAAGCATTGCAATTTGAATAATAAATTCAAGAATGAAGATTGAAATAACAGGAGTAAAAAGAAGGTCTAACCATCCATATGCCTTTCTATTGAGTGTCAATTGAACATAAATGCCTTTACAATAAGCTCCACAAAAGTTTCTCTAGATATCCAATTTTTCGACCTCCACATGGTCTCAGATCAGCCTATTTTAACTATCTATAAAACTTCCAGATCCTATTATCTAGAACAGCTTTTAAATGACTAGAATAAAAAAGTATCCAAATCCTAAAGTAATCCACTCAAAATGAGATTCTACCCCCCAAAATAGTCCACAGCTTAACAACTTGATATAACAAACATTGCCAACATTACATTTGACTCCACAAAATAGGGATTTTGTTTGACTCTATAAAGTAGATCGAAGTCTTAGCATCTCCCTAATCAAACGAATAATCTTTGCCATATCTCATGGAGAACCTTTAAACAAAATTGTAACAAATCTTCATGTTACCTTAGGATAAAATCGCAGCAGTGGCTTTGGCGTTTTTCTGCTTGAGCTTCATTGTTAACACAACATTGTGCCAATAAAGTCTAAAATTAATTTCCCTGAGTTCCCAAGAAATTCCTTTGCTCCTTCTTCTCTTTTTAAGATTTTGAATCCTTTCTTGCTGGCGAACATTCCACTGTTCTACCTGCATATTTTCCTTCTTTAACTGCTTTATGCTTTTCTGAAATTCTTTAATATTCTCCTTATCTGTTCTTTTCTTGACCCTTAATCCTGAACAATCTTCATAAGGTGCATTTTCATTTAGATTTAAGGTAACACTAGGTTCCTTGGTTTTAACCTGGTATTTTGAGATTAATTCTGAGCTATGTTATTCTTCAAAACTTGATGAATCTAAAGCTCCATGTACATCTGGTAAGTAATCTGAGTCTTCCAAGTAATCCTATTTTCTTCTGTATCCACCAGTGCCTTTAGCCATCTCTTTAGCTTTTGCTAATCTTGTTGAAGCTCTGCTATGTATTCAGAGGTGGTGTAAGGCATTCCTTTCTTTGGTCGGATGTGAGATTTCTTGGGAAATGGGTTTTTTGCTCTTTTCCGGTGTTTGTTTCATTCTCATAATCATCTTCTATGATTATGGTGTTTTCTTCTTTGATTGATGGATTGAACATTGCCTTTGACTTCAGCCTATAATTATTGGTAACCCTGGTCGAAATTTCTCCGAGGTTTCTGTGATACACACACCTTTATCCTTTTTACCTTTGATTGCAACGCTCCTTTTCCTGGTCGATGGCATTTCAGACTTGAATGCAGTTTGAGAAAAGAGATCATTATCTGACTCTATCTCCCCTTTAACATCTTCCATTGTGAAGCATTTCAATCTCGGGCTCCCATATAGGTCTCTTACTTTTGCTCTTCATAGTTACCTTGATATCAAAAGATTCATCTTTCACATGGTTTTCATCAGAAATATCTCACTGCTTAATAGTTTTCCTTCCTCCGCCTCCTTTTCTCGCTTTATTGATTGATGATAGGGTTTTAAGGATTGCTATGGAGACAATTCCAAGCTTCTGTAATTGCCCAGGTACATGACTAGGGTTTTAATCATGACTTGATGGAACAAACTACTTTAGCATTAGTGGAAATTGATTGCACTTTCTTGGACATTTTTGTCAAACTTTTAAGCAGAAAATAAGGAAGATTTAAAGGGTAGTCACTGTTTAGATGCATCAGTATTCTGTTATGGTAGATGTAGACCAATGGAAACCTTCCTTTGTAGGTGATGTACCTATGAATCACCACTGTAGAGCAAGAAACTCTATCTGTGTCGAACTTAACTCAAGCAGGTACTCCTTTCTTCCAATCTGGATTCTTCTTATCTCGAAGGAGGAATTGATTTACAAATTTACTAACCATGTGCTCCTTCTTCCACCATATTTCCACTCCAACCACGAGCCTCAAGCCTTCGCAATAGTCTGCTCTATTACTAGCATCAACATCTTACCGATTTCGACTTCATGACCATCAAGTTTAGAGCTAATTCCATGGAAACCCGCTTGTCATAACTTTGAAATGTGGTGAGGAACTCAAACCATCTAGCGTCTTTGAATATTTGGGTCATCTAAGGATAGGCTTCAAGAAGTTCTACACCTTTTGGTTCTATTCTGACTACCTGTCCACTACTCTTAGGCGCAGGTATTCGCTCAAAGCAACAGAATACACTAAAAATTGCAGGTAGTTAATTTGGAACCCGAGGACGACAAATTCGCCACCTGCAATTGTTAGTGTATTTTATTGCTTTGAATGGATACCTACATTTTCCCCTGCAAGGCTGAATTAAGAAAACATGAACAGGTAACATATAATGATTATCAAACAATAGGTGATTTTGAAATGAAACCTGCTCACGTGCATAACAATTATATTCAGAAACTGTTGGATTTGGAAATGATTGCTAGTGATTTCGTGGAGCACCTAACTCACAATTCATGAATCATGTCATCATAACTAAATCGGGATGGTAGGTGCAAGTTATGGCATGATTATTTTGTGCTATGGGAATAGGCTTATTCTCGTAGAGTGTTTGATAACTTGAAATTTTAAAATTCCAACAACATAAAAGGAGACACTTCAATTTTAAACAATGTTTTTCAAAATCAAACTTAAATAAACCATCAAAGATTATAATGCAAACTACTTAAATACCAAAAAATCTAAAACAGAAAAACAACCTGAAATGGAAATGAGGAATGGGTATGAAGGTTTATGACAAGGGTTTCACTAAACCAAGACAAAAATCGTAGGGACTAACATAATCCATGTGGTGTAATGCACTTGAATCTATGATCCAAGAATAGAGAGAGTAGTTGATGGAAATCAAAGCATGAATAAAATTGCCTTTCTTGGGACTATGATCTTCTAGCTTCTTCTTATTAGCACTTTAGGGATGCGACCTCCATGGTTGTTTTCTACAAATTATTTCGCCATTAGATCTTCTTTATGCATGTGTATTTTGGATGGAATCTTTTATGGAAGCAAGTGCATTTCTCCCTCTTTTGTTCCTTTCCACCTTGGATCCAGTATATCATTGAAGGGCCTTTATACCCTCTCTTCCTTTGGATGTGCACGCTAAGCTTCTTTGTCTTTGTTCCTTATATTTTTGATATTGATGAATGCTACCATCTTGCATGGTAAGTGCATGCACCTTTGGGCCTTTTAAGTTTTCTCATTGATGAGCTTGTTCTTTCTCATGTCATAGACTGGAGCAGTTACTCGATAAAGGCCTCAAGAGAGGGAATTGTCCAGGTGGCTCCAGAGGCGAGCCTAAATGAATGAAATGTAGATACAAACATTGAGTATTCTGGACCAATTTTGGAGATAATGTTAAGAACTATTTGTTTCTCCTCCTTAGATTTATCAACCCCACAAGCCTTGAGTTGTGACAACAAATCCTTATATTTGGTAAAGAAATATTGGAGATTGTTGAAGCTTTTTGAATCCAAAGTGAGAAATTCCACCTCTATCATGTGTCCCCTCATCTCTTTATGTTTTCCAAAAATCCTTTCCATGGTGGTCCAATATTCATTGGGGGTTTTACAAGAGGATATCTAAAAGAGGAGTTTAGGAGAAATGAGACTGCAAACTGTTCCAAACAATTCATCCATTTGATTTGGATACTTGTATATTTCTATGGATGATGTTGGTTTAGTTTCTGTGTTCATGGTTAACCGATATAATCCTCTGGCTCAAAGATGAATTATCATATTCTCCTTCCATGAAAATAAATTGTACAATGTAAGAATTGATACTTTTGGAAATTCCATTTTTTTGTTGTCTTCAATCTTCGGTACCTGCAAAAATAATTTGGTGCGTCTTTTCCCTAGCAGTCCATTGGCTATGATACCATGTAAATTTGTTGAACCTACACAAA
>SNQJ01S0160924.1:0-21654 GCA_010110895.2 Picea sitchensis
CTTTCCATGGATTCCTTTCACATTCTTAAGGTCCTCCCACCAAATGGATGCCTTTCCATTCAAGTTGAAAATGGTTATTCGAGCCTTTAAGTTTTGAGAGTAGTCATGTACTTTGAAGTACTTCTTCAAGCCAAGCAACCAAACTTTTTCTTCTTCCCCCTTCTTAATCTCTCCATCGAAAGTGGGTGGTTTGGATTTCTTAAACTCTTCAGGATCATGGCTCTTGGAATGTTTCCTCTTCTTTCTACTTCTCTAGGAATATGAACTAGTTTTTCTATTAGATGATTCCTTGAAGTTGTAAATTTCCTCACCAGAGGACTCTTCGGATGAGTGTCTCTTGGCTCCTTGTTGGGCCTTCTTTGAGGTGCTCCTCCTTGTGTGTCCACTTTCAAGACCATGCTTTCGTATCTTAGGTGGAATTTGATTTTTCTTAATATGATGTATGTCCACATGACTGGTTGTTGTTCCATGTTGCAGTTTTCTTTGTATATCTGATAATCTCTGCAGTAAGACTGCATTAATTTTCGTTTGTTTTTCCTTCTCTTTTATCAGCCTTTCATTGTTAGCGTTACAACTCTGCAATTTTTCCATGAGGATTCTTACGGTTTCATCCAAATATGGAAGGGTTTCCACCGCCCTCCTCTCATCATATTCTTCCTCTCTATTGTGGGAGCTTTCCCCCAATTCATGGTGTGTCACCATCCTTTATGCTATAGTTTTCTAACAGTCCACTGACTGCTTGAGTGTTGATAAAAAAAATTATGTTACTTAATTATCTACTAGTTTAGGAATGGCACATAAAGTTGATAAGGTGGAGTCATCTTCTACATTTGGAACACCAACAACACATAGTTCAGACTTTCAAACAGAAAACAACAGCAGAAAGTCTCATCCCTCTCTTCAGCAGAGGTTTAAATAGGTCTTCTTATGAAAGGGGTAAGTTAGGGTGTTACCCTTTAAAGTTCGCTAACAATATTTTAAGCGACTCATTCATGAGCCCAAGCAGGACAAGTGTTGTAACTTGGCTCTAATACCAATTTGTAACACACCCAGCCCCTAAGAACCCTTTCTAGGGATGGGGCATCAAACTTTCTCTTACTTTAATCATTTCAAATCATCTCTATGAGGTATCCATCCTCTTCTACTCATCTATATTTTTCTAACAATTGCTACCAGACTCAAAACCGAGCTATGGATTGCAAGTTAAGGCCTCTCAAAGTTCTCGGGCGTTATCAGTTATGGACCACGTGGGTCCACCTCATTCATATCATCCCCAAGTTCCTACATCCATGGGTAAAATCCATCCACCGTCCAATCCAACAGTGGGTCTTGACCCTCATTTAACACATGGGCCAGAGGGGGGCTCGGTATTCGACGTTGAATGCCCCTTTTTCCTTCCTACATGCATGTCCTCCAGATTCCTGAATTCCTGAACTCCCAAAGGATCTAGATATCTCTCCACATGGCTTCGACCTTCGGGCCTTTCAGCTTATCTATGAAAAAACACCCCAAACCTTTGGACACCTGAAGTGTCCACCCTCGTACGTGATTACATATAGAACGCAGTGGAAAGTATAGGTGGGTCCCGAGTATTCCACACGCCAGATTACGTATAGAACGCAGTGGTTTTATAACACCTTCATTCTCCTGAAGTAGGACTTCACTGGACTTGCCTCAGTGTAGATCCAATGGCCAAGGGGACTCCCAAATACCCCCGAATATATGGCTCGCGTTACTTTGCGACTGACAAATGGATCAGGGTTTAACAGTGGGGTGGGTCTATCTGCCATGGTTAGGGAAAATTTCAGGCATTGATCAACCTCATAGGTAACCATAGCAACCAGTTGCCTTCGGTCGGTTTACAAATGGTAAGGTCATAACACACCGGAGCTCTGAACTCCTGGAGTTTTGAATCCATAAAGGCTTCGCTCCTTTCGAGCCTAGCGTAGGGTTCCCAAACCTAGTCATATGGGTCCTCCTAAAATTTGTGTGGGCTACACACTAATACCTTAGTCGTGAATTGGTTAAGTACATGGGCATGATCCCTCATTCACGTAGGTGAAGGGTCTGAAGGATGTTCCCTCCTTCCACAGAGTTTGAACTTGGCATTCCCATGAAGGTAGATTCAAGAGGTCCGAAGGACTTAAGCATTCTAGTTAATCCTACCCCGACTCTCCTACAGAATCACGTCCCATAACTCCCTAGTTTCTAAGCTAAGGTAAATAGAAGACCATTCAAAAGAATGGATTCACAGAGAGACAACACACATTTCTACCTTAATCATTCAATACATAACTTATTCATAGACATATATATATTAAATCATCATTTCCATCTCAGTACACAGAGTATAAAAATACTTATCAAAAACTGGAAATCATGAAGTGATTGCTAAAAGGGGTGCATGTTTACACCCAACCGTAGGCACAGCCACTCTTGAATGGATTTACTGTTGGCCACCCCCGAGCTAGACCATGATTCTCTAAGAGAGACTCTTTGTTCTTGTTCTATGATAGTCAGGGATGGAGGTTACTCTACTCCTCCCATAGGATCTTGGTAACCGATTTTCTTTGTACCAAGCAAGGACGTCTTCCACAGTCACTCGTCAGCCCCGTTTATCAACTTGGTCTAAAAATGATTCCAACAACTTCTTATATCTAGAACGAGCTTGTTTCTCATTTATCCTTTGAACCAGAGAGATGCAAGCGCTCTTTTTCTCTTCTTGATATTTTTCCTCAACTTTGCCCATGAATTACTTCCTTTATTTCCTTTCTCAGCAAGATTGTGTGGGTCCCAATCCACAACTTGTGGTTAGGTATGGAAGCCTTGCAGATGGGTACTCTACCCCATATCCTCATTAACTCTTGAGGAGGACTTTTCCAACTACCAGCCTAGCTGGTAATTCATTTCTGGGTCAGAGGATTGTTCTGGGTCTGAGAAATCAAATCCAGTAAGGTACTGGTTTGGTGGGGGTCATATAAACCGTTTATGGTTCCCCTCACCATCTCTCTCATAGAATCATGGTCTATCTTGGAAAACCCTCCTTTCAACAGTTATACAACACTGTCCATTTTCAATTAAAAACAGAAAATACATACAATACCTTTTATAACAAAAAGGTTTATCACATCCAACATTCACGCATATTTAATTTGCCACAGTATTTCTGCAAGTTATAGTTATATTTACAAACTAGGGGAAAAAAGGGTATTACATATGTTATTAAGGAAAAATAATACCCTTTTGGTAGTTGTGATGACTTGTATACAAGATGGACCACACTGCGGTAGGAAAGAGACCAAACAATGCCAAAGTTTACTAATGTCTTCTATACCTTGCGCACCAAGCTGGGTATCAACGATTCTGAGTGAAATATGGTGCTCAAGTACCATGACAATCTGCATATAGATACATCCACATAGAAATGTATTTTTTTGACATATCATCCTTGGGCGTGGCTTGTCAATATGCCATCAAAATTGAGCAGAAGCTAAAACAAAATACACAACAGTTTGGGTCTGGGAATCCCTCATAGTAGAAGTAGGGAAAGAGAAGCCCCAACCTGCAGAACAAAGAAAAGAGAAAATATGGGAAACCGCAGTACAACCAATCCAATCCGCAAGTAAAGAAGGACAATGGGAAGATGAAGAAAGATACCGAGAAGTGGTGTGACTTCCATATGAGCCCCCGGCATAACACTGTTGAATTCTGCTCAAAGAAGTCATTGGTGGCTGAGGTAAAAGCCTTTGAATCAGATGTGGGTTACAACTTTGAGTCATAACATGAAAAGAGGAGATGGATCATTGACATGTAACACAGTGCCATCGTTGCTACCACCAAGATCCATCACGGTTAACCTCATGAGCCAAAGGAAGGAGAGCACCTCTTTCATTCACAGATCTGGGTAAAAGGCACTATGCTACACTTCATTGTTGAAGGCGGTATCCAGAAGAACCTCATTTCAACATAGGTCATCAAGTGGCTATCCCTACCAACAATGTCGCACATGCATCCCTACACCATCAGATGGCTCCATCAAGGAAGTGATCTTCGCATTATCCAATAGTGTTGTATGTCGTATTGCATCAAGCCATTCAAAGATGAGATATTGTGTGATGTTTCTCCCCTTGAAGTTTGTGATGTTCTTTTAGGCCAACCTTATTTATGGAAAATTCATGTTGTATGTGAGTCTAGGCCTCACAGTGTTATTATTACTTTGAACATGAAATTGTACAGGATATCTGAGGTAGTCCCACCTAGTGTTATTTCCTTGATCTCTACCAAGCAATGTTGGAAGTTCGGTTCTCAGACCGGGAAGTTTATCTTCTTTGTGATTCTCTCTCAGAGTGAGAGAAAGGTTGTAGCCACACTCATGGCCTCCACAACCAACCTCTCCATGCAACAGAAGCAAGTGGATAAAGTCATGGAAGAATACAAATACATATTCTCATCACCTACTACAGTACCTCTACATTGTCAGATCCAGCATCCCATCGATATGAGCCCCAGTGCACCACTACCCAATGGGCCAGTCTATCGCCGCTCTCTGCTAGAAAATGAGGAGATCAAATGTCATGTCCAAGAACTTCTCCATAAGGGTCACATCCAACCCAGCTCATCACCTTGTGGAATCCCAATCGTTCTGGTGTCGAAGAAAGACGTGACTTGGCAACTCTGCATTGATTATCGGGATTTAAATAAAATCACATTCATGAACTGGTACCCGATTCCTCGAATCAATGATCTCCTTGATTAGCTCAAGGGGGGGAAATACTTCAGTAATATTGATCTGAGTCTAGCTACCATCAAGTCCCAATAGAACCAACAGACATATGGAAAATATCCTTCAAGTCAAAAAAAGGTATTTTTGAATGGTTTTTCATGCCCTTTGGTTTGAAAAATGCCCGAGTAACTTTCATGAGGATGATGGACAATATATTTCGACCTTTCACTAATTCGTTTGTGGTGGTGTATCTAGATGACATCCTCATCTACCGCAAGACTTGGGCAGAACACTTGTAGCATATTCATCATGTTCTTCACACTCTGTAGCAGCACAAACTATATGCCAACTTGAAAAAAATATCCTTCGGCATGGATAGGGTCCAGTACCTAAGCTACATTGTTGATGTGCATGGTGTGCATGTTGATCCAGCCAAGATCCAAGACATTTGTGATTGGCCATCCCCAACCACGCTCACTTAGCTTTGGAGCTTCTCAAGCCTTTCCAATTTCTATCGAAGGTTCATGTTGGGATTCTCCCATATTGCATGGGCCCTCATGAAAATAACCAGAGGTGGTGGTAAGGAAAAATTTGTGTGGGGCATGTCCCAACAGAAAGCATTAGATGATCTGAAGAAACGCTTGTGCTCCACCCCAGTGCTTTCATTACCTAACTGGAAACATCCCTTTGAGATCAAGATATATGCTTTAGACTATGATGTGGGCCCAGTCATCACTCACAATGGCCACCCCATGGCCTATCATAGTGAGACACTATCAAATGTCGTCTGTAAGTACCCTACTTATGACAAAGAAATGTACTCCATTTTGAAATCCTACCACAACTGGAGGCATTACATTCTCAGGAAGGAGACATTCATCCACACTAATCATAAGCCATTGCGGCTCATGCACACATAATGCAAATTGCAGAATGACCACCATCAGAAGTGGTCCACATATTTGTAGCAGTTCCACCTCAACGTCAAGTATAAAACAAGAAGTACCAACCGATTCATTGATTACCTCAGCCGACCTCCACTCGTGGAACTCACCACAGTTCTTGATTCTTGCGGCCACGAGACCTCTGGATGGCCCCACCTTTATGAGGCAGATCCTAAATTCACTAACACCTACCAGATGTTGGGTGCAAACACAACTGTCACCAATTTCCATATTCAGGATAGGTTGTTGTGTCATCTGGTCCATCTATGTGTTCCATCAAGCGAGTGAGTGAAGCTAATTTGATAATCCCACTACAGTAGGGTGGCAGGAAACTTCAATGTGGAAATGATAGTGGAAGTGTTCCAACAACATTTCTACTGGCCGAAACTTCGACAAGATGTCAGCAAGTATATTCGGTCCTGCACTGCATGCACCATTGCCAAATCGGTCATTGAGAAACAAGGCATGTACACTCCTCTGCCTACCCCTGACAGGCCCTAGGAATCCATCTCAATGGACTACATTTCATGCCTTCCCTCCATTAAGCAGGGAAATGATTGTGTTTTTGTTGTTGTTGGTCTCTTTTCCAAGATGGTCATTTTGGTTGCCTATAAGAAGAGCATCAAAACAGGGGCCACTACCAAGCTCTTCTTTGAAAGAGTGTGGATACACTTTGGGATACCACAAACCATTATTATAGATCCAGACATTCGGTTCCTCGACAAATTATGGTCGAGCCTCTGGTCATTGTTGGACACCAAGCTCAACAAGTCCACTGCATCCACCCCCAAATGGATGGCCAAACCGAGGTTGTCAACCGGATGATCATGCACATCCTGCACATGTACAATTCCAAGAAACCATGCACCTAGAATGAGAATATTCCCTATGTTTATCACAGATAGAACAGAGTATTATAGCAAGTTTTTCCTCACCCCATGCAACTTGCTCAAAAGGCCTTTCCATTTCCCTATGCAAACTTGAAGTCCCTTGTTGTGCCTTCCAGAGCCAAAAAATCATATTTTTCCACATATGTGCGCCCTACCATTTAGACAGCATGTGTATACACAGGTTGTACAACTACAACCCGCATACAACGAGTTTGGTGCTCAAAATTAAAAATTATGTCGGGTTTCCATGTCACATCATGAGATCCATGATCCTGGACCTTCCATATACTAGAAACACTCTGACTCGGCCCTTCAGTTCCATTTGAAGGCTATAAATTGAGACATATCCATGCCATGGAGAGGAGAATGATTCAACTTTTGAGAGCAAAGATACTCTGGAGAAATTTCACTTCACATTCAGTCTACATCCCTTTATCCTTGAAAGTCTTAACACATTGTTCATCCCCCGAGCTCTTCCTTATTTGATGGAGAACCTTATTGTCTCCCTTATATGAAATTTCCTTTGGTGGAGGATTGAAGTGGTGGAGGCCTAGTTGGAGGGACTTAGTTTCTCGATTCCGATGTTTGTCGACACAAAAGTTTGTCACTTATACACTTATGTTGATCATTTTCAATAGAAATACTCTTTTCTCGTCCAATTGATATCTTGCAAATATTTGAATTATTATTCCATGGGCGTATTTATCATGTATGTTAATGGATTATGCTAGTTTATATGCTAACATTATTTATTATCACCATACACTTGTGTATCTTGGTTGTTGAGGACAAGTTACAGGTATAAATCTTTGAGTTGTGTGCTCAACGATGGTCTTCATCAAACGTCCAAACGAGGTAGGCTCTTGATCTTGTCCTGTTAGCATTTTATTTATATAGCATACTTGGGATTAGAGTTGATTTTTTCATGTCATTCCATCTATTGTGGTTTACCCCATGCCATAGAGTGATTTTCCTCGTAACATAATTGGCGACCATACTAGGGAAGATATTATGTTTTGGGGTTTCAGGTGTTTTTCTTCTTGATCTTCTCTCTATTAGCATGAGTTTCCTTGTCTCTTGATTGCTTGGAAGCCTATTTTTACCTTGTATCTGATTTTATTGGCTTAAACCTTTCCCTGATAGTTTTTTAATACATATACGTGGTTTTTCCATTGACAGACATGTACATACATGAGTTTTCCTTCTATAGGGCACGTACATACGCGATTTTTCCTAAAACAGACGCGTACATATGCGAGTTTTCCTAAAATAGTTGCGTACATCAACTTTTTTGGCTTCCTAGCTGAGTTTGGTGTTTGTTGGGTGAGTTTTGTTGGTTGATCAGTCTTCTTGGGTCTCTTTCCTAGCTATTGAGTGCCTACAGGGTGATAGGAAACCTTATTATTGTTGAATTTTCGGGCAGTTTTTTCTTTCTTATCATATTTTTCATTGGTTTTCCTTGCATCTTGGTCTAGGTGTTGGCTTCTTGGTATCCTACTTGGCTTGTCTCTTTTTCCTTGCAATAGGGTCTGTATATCAATTTATTATTCAGTCCTTGCATTTTTCGTTTCTTTATATCGAAAATACAAACAAAAAAGTTCTCATTTGCATTATGGAATTTGCTTTTTTTTTGTTATTTAGTATTGATCTTGACATACGTGGAATGATTGCATCTTATTGAAATTGCATAATTGCATTGAAAGTTGCATTTGAAAAGCTTAACATCTTTTGAGAATTTAAGATTAGAACTTAGCATTATGTTCATATTCATTTTGTTGATATGATGAGTCATAACATCATCAGTTTCATGACCGTATCTCTTGAGTAAACAAAGCCATTAAAAGTAATGTTGATTAATTAAAATTGATTAGAAACGATTTTATTTTTCACAGTACACAAACAAGCTTAGGATATAGGGCCTTGGACTAGGATTTTGTGAGTAAACTTCTCCAAGGCTATCAAACTAAACATATGTGTCTGACCAGAGAGTGGTGAAATCCATTGCGTAATTAGTGATGTCAGGACTCTCCTCTCACATCGGAGTTAAGCACAAGGTAGTGCGAAGTTGGTTGCAGAGATAGCCCTCTAACACCTTCTTAGCGTAAGAGATGTTTCTAGGGATCTATTTGTATTTGGGGGTATTACTCATACCTTTACCTCTGTGAGGTGGTGCTTTCAAGATTTTGGGCTTTGTTACCCTACCCATACGGTGGAACTGACTTATGATTGTTTGCCTACGCATTGGTTATATCATGGTGGCTTTAGTTCCATGACATAGGTAGCCACATAGGTTACTTGCAGGGGTTATTCTGCAGGTACCCTGAGTTAGATAAAGGTCAGACAACACACAACCTTTATGGATGATTACCTCTATGGGGGAATCTGACTGACTGCACTGTTAATCCCGCAAGGGCCCTTATAATTGATTCAGATACCTCCAATATTTTGAAGGGAGTCTCAGACCCCTTTTGGTGGAGGCATACCTACTCTAGTGAGGGAGGCCCCTTTTCAACTACTATATCCTGTTTGTTTTCATTTGTCCTTTTTGTTTATTTTGGTGTTCTCTTTGATTGTTAGTTGGCCCTAGGATTTTGTCTTTATATCTTGCATCTTAATTCATCATGGAGCCAAACCACCTTCCTTTTAGGTCTCTTCGTTTATTGAAGTTACCACCGCACCTTGATTCTTTGCCTTCTAAGAGGCATAAAGTTACTAAACATGGTACACATATCTCCACCTACCAGACTTGTGATTATACAACTATGAGTATTGAGTCGAGTATGAAAGACACGGGGAGTCCTTCGACTCCTATACCTATTGTAGTCAATGGGGTTCCTTCTACTCCTTCAGCCACGATGGTTGTAGTACCGGAGGTTCCCATCATTACTCCTATCGGGCATGTGGTTGATACTTAACCTATAGTAATGAACCCTTTCGGGCCCCTTTTTGGTATGCCTAGATATAATTATCAGTACATAACTTCAACATCTAACAGTTTCTCTTTTGGTATGCCAAATATGACATCGCAAATTTCATCCTCCATCCCAGCGACTAATGCAAATCCTAGTATTGGACCTGGGGGCATGGCCCCTCGAAGGTCATCCTACGTTCTCTTTCGAGTCTAATCATGGTCTCAATTATCCTGGATGGAGTACTCAACCGGGTAAATAAGCCCCTTCCTTTGTTCTGTCCTTTACCTTTTCCTCCTCTATGTCGATTCCATCTAATACATTTGGTATGGTGAATCCATCTTTATCCTCTGGATTTACACCCGGGGGAGGTCGGTTTCATACTATGGGAAACCCCTAGCCTGAAGCTCCTTTAGTTGGGGGTAATGTTTATAACCCTCATTATATTTTTCCTACAGGTATGGTTCCCACACAACCTTTTATGAATCGGTTTGGAGGAGGATATTACACTCTCGGACAGGTCCATGGTGTATACCAAAACCCTAGATGGGTTGTAATCCCTCGGAATCAATATTTTCTAGGAGCATGGGCTTAAATGTTGCAACCCCGACTCCCTTTTTTGGCCACGCTTAATTTTCAAAATTTATCTAGATTAATGAATGACATGGTGTGTCACAATCTTTCATGGCCCCCTGTCCCCACTAATCTTTGTTCGGATATTCTGAAATTCGAGGGAAAGACTGGCAAGGATCCAGGTTATCATGTTACTACTTTGCATCTTTGGTGCTCATCCAATTCTCTTAATGACGATTCTATTCATTTGAGACTATTTCAATGCATCTTCATGGGGGTTGTAGAAAAAGGGTACATTGAGCTACCAGAGGGAACATATGGTAATTTTAATCATATGGTTTTAGCCTTTCTCAACCACTTCCAGTTGTAGGTTCGTTATGATGTCGGCATAGAACTCTTGTCAACCCTTTTCCAGGATAAGGCCATGCATATCTTGGACCATATCCAAGAGTGGCACAAACATAAGAGGTTGATTAAATCCTACATCCCTCTAGAATTTATGTTGGAATGGTTCCTTAAATCCCTATTGTCTTATATTTCGAAGGATGTTTCTACATCCGACGTAACCTCTAAGGAAGAAATTTTTTTCATAGCCTAGCAACTAGACCTCATATATGCCCAGTCTGGGATGTTGTATGAAATTATTCTTGATGCACAAAGGTCAAATTATGACCCTAGGAAAAATCTTGGGCCTCATGTTGATGGTATTATAGGCTCTGCAAATACTAAGTCTACAGACTTGGTGATGAACCAGTTGAAGGAGTTGTCTCTAATCTAGTCTGTAGCAAGACAAGATTCATCTTCGTCCTCTACTCCCACTCAATCGGTGGATGTGCATTATCTACAGTCGTTGACCAACCCAAATGGTAACCATCAACCAAGAGGGAATAGAAAGAAAGGACATGGTAATAATCATAAGGGTGGGAGAAATAATAATAAAACCAAGGACGACACTAACAATGATAGATTGAGTAATAATGTTGGTGAGGGAAAGAAATCAAAATGAAAGGTGAAGTTTCCTTGTAAACTTTGTAAAGATGATCACCTTACCCACTTATGCCCCAAACTTGAGGAAGCCTCGAGGCTCTTGTCTCAACCTCCCGTTGTGCTAACTAATCCATTTTTTCATAATTAGCACATGGATTTAGGGTCCTCCAATACCAGAAATGCGTCAAGAGGGAATCAAAACCCCTCGGCGCATGAAGGTGACCATCTATGTGTTAATATGGTCAAGTCACAAATTAATGTAGCCACTCGATCTTGTGATTATGGTTCTTCATAGACTGTTCCAGGTCCAGAGTCTCCCCCTCCTCTAAAAACACCCTTGCAAATCGAGAATCCAGAGCCCTGCCTCGTATTCCGAAAGGAGTACGAAAATGCTATGCCCACAATCCTAACTCCAGAACTTCCCAGAACTATTTGATTTTTGAAGATCTAGGGGAAACTCCTTGTGCGATGTCGACTTTGGAGGTGCTCCAGACATGTCACTCACAAAGGAATGCCATGTTATCTATGTTAGGAGATCAAGACCTATGTGGCTCAAAGTTTATTAAGTTTTATGTCACAAATGTTCAGCCTCTCCTTCCTTACCATGTGGCCTTTCAAATCTATGTGGAAATTTACTCAAAGTATACCATCAAACAAACTATTATTGATGAAGGTGTTGCAACATGCATGATGTCCTTAACCTGTTGGAAATTCATTCATTCTCCAAATATTTCTCAATTTATTACTATGTTCACCGCATTTGATGGTCATTCTTTTCAACCCCACAAAATGATTTCCACTTTTCCAGTAAAGTTAGGTGGCAAGACAGTGGAGTTTTATGTCGAGGTGGTTGATGCACCCCTTGACTATAATTTACTGCTAGGGTGTAATTGGACTTATTCCATGACCACAGTCATGTCATCCATTTTCTTCACTTTATCCTTTCCTCACAAGGGGAAAATAGTGATGATTGATCAATTGTCCTTTGCGCATGCTAGTCCTAATGCATCAGTTGGACCTTTGATCCTAGTGACCGATAATTCTCAGTCGGAAATTGAGGATATTGGTGTCGGAATTTATTCCTCTCTCATGGGTACCTTTGATTTCATGACACCAATTCATCACATTTATACCATTTCCAGTGAGACTTCATCGTCAATGAGGTCCATTCCTTTCCTTACTTTGTATTTCAATGACCCTTGGACCCTACCTTCCTAGACTCTGTCAGATGAACATCAGTCACAAATTGGAATGGAAATGCCATTGTCAATAGAAGATGTTGCATATCAAGTTGGTCTTAACATTTCTACTGACTTGGATCATGTCTCCTGGAAGACGGGCCAGGAGGATCTTGGTCCCGAGCCTGTATGGGCCACCCAATTGTCTTGTTCACATGATTTCCTTGATGATACTTTACCTTTGGATGAAGCCATATTAGAGGCCATGAATGGTCCCGATAGGCCATGGGATGATATGCATCATCTCTCTTACTTCCTCCCAATGTTAGAATATAGAAGATTGTGTGCTCGTTTTACCATTGACGATACCCTCGTCACCCAACTATAGGTCGAAGCCACCCTCCGAGCACCTTGACCTTGACTGAGAATTACTCTGGAAGAAAAACCTAGGCTAGATAGCCAAACAAGGTGTAGTGCATCTTCATCCAAGGATAGCGCACCAACAATAGCTGATCAGATAGTCCAAACCCTAACCAAGAGATAGTCCAAGCCAACATTGAAACTGTTAGTTGCAGCTCTCCTCCACACGTGCACACCAAACTGGGAACTGCAATGCGCACTAGTTGTTGTCTGTAATTCTGAGATTTGTCAAAATGAGAATTGGCGCCCTGTATTTATATTGGTTCTGCCAGATTTGTTGGGGTCGAATTCTCCTTCTAGATATGTGTATGTTCAGTATATTATTATTATTTATGGTCGACTTCTTCTCTTGGAGGCTAATAACCTAATATCAATTATCTTCTTGAGCTGACGAGACTTCTAGGTTTATTAGCCAACTCATTAGGAATTTCTCTTGCTTTCCAGAGTCTTATATTCTCGTCAGGTTCACACGTGGAGGTAAATACCTCCCACAGCTACCATAATATTAACACCCATAACTTGTTAGGATTGAGTGGGACAACTTTAGATCTACCTTGAGTGAGATGATCGGTCACGATGTGGTTCAACTAAATATGCATGGTGTTTATGTCAAAGGAAACATGGGGAATATTTCTCCTACCATCACGATCAACATCTCTCATATTCCTGGAAAAATTGAAAATGTATATATCGGTGTGGATTGTTTGCCTAAAGAAATTCAGATCTACATCGATCTCTTCAAGGAATTATGTGACGTATTTTCTTGGTCATATAAAGAGATTCCAGGAATCGACCCTAGCATTTTCAAACATGAGATCAAAACTTATTTGGATGCTAGACCTGTTCGACAATGCCTTAGAGTTGTTAATCCTAGGAAGGCCCCTTCTATTAAGGAAGAGGTAGAGAAGCTACTCAATGTTGGTTTCATCTACCTGGTTCCTTTGATCGAATGGGTGTCCAATACCATTCCTATGAATAATAAACAAGGAACCATTTGTGTATGTATGGATTTTCAAGACCTAAAGAAGTCTTGTCCTAAAGACAACTTCCTGACACCTTTCATTGATCATATTATCGATGAGTGTGCGGGAAGCGAATTTTTTTCTTTTATGGACAGATTTTCAGGATATAATCAAATTCAGATCAAACCTGAGGATCAACACAAGACGACATTTATTTGTCCTTGGGGCACTTTTTCATATCGGAAAATGTCTTTTGGCCTTAAAAACATCGAAGAAACCTTCCAACGTGCCATGACCTTTTCTTTTCATGATGTCAAACATATAGTCAAAGATTACCTTGACAATCTTGTAGCTCACTCTTGCAAGAGAGTAGATCATTCCACTCACCTTCGACTAATTTTTGAGAGATGTCATTATTATCGCATCTGTTTAAACCCTCACAAGTGCATCTTTTGCATTAGGTCTGACCATCTCTTAGGGTTCTTAGTCTATGAGCATAGGATCATGGTGGATCCTTTGAAGGTTGAGGCAATACTTCGATTGCCTCCCCCGCACAACATAAGACAACTTCAAGGTTTGCAGGGGAAGGCTAACTTCTTGTGTCAGTTTATAGTGAACTATGCCAATATAACTAAGGTTTTGTGTGTCTTTTTAAGAAGGATACTTCGTTTATATGGGATGAGAAATCCCAGGAATCCTTCGATGCTCTGAAGAAATCATTGGTATCGACACATCTATTGAAGCCTCCTGACTATAGTAGAGTTTATTTACTTTATATTGACACCTCTGCTGAAGATGATGAGCTCCATGATCACATTGTCTACTATCTTAGTCTAAATTTAATCAGTCCTGAGCTTAAATACTATGACATCAAGAAGCTAGCCTTAGATGTCGTACATATAGTCCAGAGATTACGACATTATATATGGCTCTGCAAAACTATTGTAGTTACAGATGTCAATCCATTTCAATATATCCTTACTAGGCGTATCATAAGGGGTAAATACAATAAGTGGATTGTTATTTTTCAAGAGTTTGATCTCGACTTTGCATCGGCAAAGTCTAATAAATCACTAGTTTTTGCTGAGTTAATATCAGACTTCCCTTGGCTATATGAGAATGTCATTCATGTTGATTCATTCACTGATCAACTTATATTCCTTATCTCATCGGCGAACCCCTGGTATGGAGACATTTTAATCTATCTTAAAACCTTGAAGCTATCCCATCATCTATTGAGATAGGATCGATGACGTATACGGCATCAAGCTAAAAACTACCTTATCATCGGTGAAAATTTGTATCGTTGAGGTGTAGATAATATTTTGTGTTGTTTCTTGACTCACGAGGAAGTTGATTCGGTCCTCAATGACTGTCATAGTGGGGCTTGTGGTGGTCAACTATCTGGGTTTGCGACAGCCCAAAAACTTTTGCGAGCTCGTTATTTTTTGTCGTCAATTTTTAAATATTGTGTCGAAGTGGTCAAGAAGTGTCACCCTTGCCAGGTGTTCACTCAGATAATGTGTTCGCATCTAGACCCTCTTCACCCAGTGATTATCATCGGTCCCTTCACTAAGTGGGAGGTAGATTTTATGGATTAAAACCCAGCTTCAGTTGGGGGGCATCATCATATTATCGTGGTCGTGGATTACTTTACTAAGTGGGCAGAGGCCATGCATACCATTAAATCCGATGGTAAGACAACAACATTTTTCGTATTCAACCAAATTATAGCCTGGTTCATAATCCCAATGGAGATTGTCACTGATCATGGCAATCACTTTCAGAATGAAATGATGAAGGAATTAGCATCAAAACTGGGGTTTAAGCATGGTCATTCTTCCCCTTATTATCCCCATGAAAATGGAAAGGTAGAGCCATTGAATAAATCTCTCAAGACCATTTTGCAAAAAACTGTCAACCAGAGTAAATCTGATTGGCATCTAATGCTTTACCCTGCGCTTTGGGAATAGAAAACCTCGGTTAATACTTCCATTGGTTTTTCTCCTTTTCAGTTAGTACATGGTGTGGAGTTGAATCTCCAAATTGAGTGTGATATCCCTTCTCTCAAGCTGGAAATTTAGCTCCTACCTAACACCTCAGACATTGAAGAACGCCTCGTACACCTAAAGCATATAGATGAGCAACGTCGAGATTTCCCTATGAATATCGAAGAGAATAAATGGTGTGTTAAGGTTTAGTATGATAGGTTTTTCTATCCTTGGTAGTACACTGAGGGTGACTTGGTCCTCCTATATGATGAAGCCAAAGAACCGTTGGGAGAAGCAAGTTTAACCCCATGTGGCACGGTCCTTATATTGTGCGACGTGTTTTGGAAAAACGAGCATATGAGTTGGAATATTATGAACGGAATATGATGAATGAGCCCATAAATGGGCTCTACCTTAAAATATATCACGCTTGAACCCTCAATCTTGGGCATGAATCTTTGTATACGAGGGTATCTTAGTGTATATATATATATATATTCCTTTATGTCAATCGAATTGCTTATCGATTTTTCCCTTGGTCAGAAGATGTCAATGGAATATTCAGTTTACTTAGGATTCACAGACAGTGCCAGTCATCATACACGAAACATCGCTTATGTTGCTTGGGTTGTTTACTCACCCGAGGGTCAACTGGTTTCTTTAGGTGGCGTTTGTCTAAGGCCATCAACGAATAATGTGGTTGAGTATAGCGCCATTATAAATCTTTTACGTGACACCATTTCACATGGTGTTCTGTCTTTAGAATTTCTCCTGGACTCCCAGTTAGTAGTATTTCATTTAAACAACAGTTACTGTGTGTGAGACCCTACTCTACTTCGACAATTCCTACGAGTACGAATTTTGGAATGATACTTTGATTTTATTACTTATAATCACATACCTAGAAGTTCTAATAATGTATCTGATGCATATTCTAATTATGTTCTGGATTGGAATTTTTCACATAAATGAAGTAAAGAAAACACATCCATCGATGTACACATTGTAACATATATAAGTAAAGCCGAAGACCAACGTTTTTATATTTCTCTTCAAAACATATGGTGTCATAGTACAAAATGGGGCTCACACCCTCAAACTACATATATGGCCGATAGTGACCATGGAATCTACGCATGTGGCATTGGATGCGTATCATGATAGCACACTAGGGCATTTATGAGACACTGGAAGCATCACACCCATGCACGGGGCACACCCACCATCTATCATTGCATGGCCTCTGGCAGATCCTCCACTTGAACCATAAGAATCCTATGCGTCAATCGAGACAGGTTCCCCTGCACATTTTTTAGCACTCTCTCTGCATCTCCTCCCACTGGCTCATCTCCTTGGTTCCTCCACCGATGTCGTGGGAATCCATATGGTCATCACAGACCCACATCTACATAAAAAAGTAATTTTCAATACTTGATACCATCCAAAAATATTTTCATTTTTTATTCTTTAAAAAAAACACAAAAAAATGAAATATATATAAAATCGTTTCATACCTATATCACCGTAGGTGGAGCCTAGTGGAAATGTAATATCTGGATCTCCTCTATAGTTGATCCCAGCATAAGGGTAGTCATATATGGCTATCACCTGTCGGCGCCACTAGAAGACGAAATCATCATTGTAGGGGGGTGGCACCCTACCACCTCCTAACGACCTCATCACGTTGGTCCACCGTGACATGGATGGATCGTGCAGTCCATGTGGAATGATATCTACTCTAGGGCTTAAGCCTAGAACCCTCTCAAATAAAAAACTACACAAGATAGATGCAAACCCAAAGTTACTCTTCCTCCCTTATTTATAGTCTACCAGTTGGCTCTTCATGTTATCCAATAGTAAGGTGCACTAATCATAAATTGTGGGTTGTAAACACTCCACTGCGTAAAACATGAGTGGCCTTGATTCCTGGTGCAATGAGGCTGACCGTACGATTCATGTAAGAACGAGAACGATGATATTCAAACTCAGGTTCTCGATTTCCCTGATGGGGAAATGGCTCCCTACTTTTTCTATGCCTGCAACACAGTGGGTGGCAATGTAATCCTCTATGTTCATACCAACCCTAGCACCCCAGGCTTTGAGGTTCACCTGAGGTTCACCACCTCACCCCGATGAGAAAATCTTGTAATGAAATAGATTTCATCTACTTCAATCCTCAATGGTTTCCCATCGATATTTAAGGCCTCTCTACCTGGATCCCAAAATTTTACTAACATTTGAAGAAATCTCACGTGAGCCCTCATTCCTTTGAGAGCCCAAAACTTGTAAATCACATGTCGTTTTAGAGAAATTTGGGCCCCTGCATCTCTTTCCATTGTTGCATCTACTTCCTCATGCTCTCTTTCTCTCCATTCAAGTACCATCCTACAAAAGGGAAACCATTTTTTGAGTCAAACTCTTTAAAAAACTAAGTTTGTGGACTTGTACATGGGCTATAATGTTAACATTTGTGTGTAGGGCCACATATACGCGAGCAAGATTTGCCTTGCCCACGTACATGTATGCATATACGTGACTTGATGAACTACAGCTCGCGTACACCCTAATTCATAATTTGCGCCCTCTAAAACTCAAAAAATGAGAACTAAATTGGAACTTTAAACTATTAAAAGTGAAGAGGAGAGGAAGGGCACTTACTTGGTCCAGACAGTTGTCAATTTCATTGCTTGTAGCTCCCGCAATCAGCACTTGAATATCGTGGAAAAAATGGTCCAAAATGCACTATGTGGGAAAAAACTCAAATGGTATGGTAAAATTGGTTATTTTTACTATTAGTAGAAAATTTGCATCCTCTTTACATAGTTTTTGCTAATTTTTTGACCTAGTGGACTAATAGTGCAGTGGAAGGAGTTGGTTTTAGTGGTTTTGTCCAGGGATTTTTTCGGTTTCTAGCGTCATTTCGCCCATTCATGACTTCAGCAAGTATTTTCTTTTACCAGCATATAGGATAGGTCGTCACTCCATTTTTCATTTTTGTATTATCTTATGAATGTGATATGTATCCCTTAGGTACGAACCCATTTATTAGTGACACAGAACCTTCTTTTTGCTACTAGAAGTGTCATTATTGAGTGGTAGAGGCTTACCGAACACGGGTGCGCTAGTTAAAAAAATTGTGCCATTTGGTGCCCATGTAGAGATTATTCCATAGGACCAGGAGTCCCTTATAGTTCCAATATGACTTTGCATTCGAACCTCATATTATTACTCATAAACATTCTGACCTATACCTATGGGACTCCCACCGAGTCTTGGTTAAGCTCTTTTACGACTCTATAAAAAGCGAAAATATTGTCGAGTGAACTTGTCTCTTTCACACTCATTAAATGGATTTGAAAGGACATCTATTTGGTGTAAGTTTAATACCTTTTCGGACCAAGTAAACTAATTTAGAAAAAATAATACTCTATTCACTAGGTGCTAGAAGAGTTCTCCTGGGTTTTGTTATATACTTTTTCGGGCCTAGGGGACTAAATTTATGAAAAAGGACATTATTTGGATTTAAGTTGTAATTGCATTCCAATATCTTTCTTGCATTATTGAGCCTATTATTGGTTCCCGCTTTCTCGTTATAAACCTATTACCTCAACAATTTGCATCACTAGCCAAGCAGAGCCTCGTTTATATCCTTTGCATCTTGACACCTTGTACCCTAAGAGGAAACATTCCACTGAGTGTCCATGCCCCACGTGCACTTCCTTGCATTTAGCATAAATATGTTCCACTGTTTGGAGCTAGTTTCTTAATCGCGGCACTCATTTCCTCTCTTGTGTCATAGCATTCATTTGCCTATGAAAAAACAAAAAAAAAGAGCGGGAAAAGAATATTATATTATATTGGAAACAATCATTTTGCCTTTGAATAGAGCACAAAATTTTGAGTCCATTTTCATCCAAAGTTTGGGTTTAGTATGACCTTAGGAAGATAAGCTCATTACTTAGAGTTTACTCCTCTGAATGGTTATTCTTTTGGTCCCTGTGGAGAGTTTGTTGATGCCTCCTGCATCACGAAGCTTTAACATTAAGTCTATGCTACCTGAGTTATCCATTTGTCTCATTCACTTGTTTAAAGGAAGTCTATAAGCATGTGGTGGCCATTTCTCAGAACTCTTGACTTTGCATGTTAGCCATACCCTTAGTGTGTCTCATAATCACATGGAGTTGTAGTCCTACCGTGCACCCTGGTCCTACTTTCATTATGGGTAGGTAACCTTGAACCCAGCAGTCGACATCTCCTCATTGGTCATTGACTGGGGGGTTTCCCTTGTGTTCGACGACAAGAAATATATTCACACATTGGGATTCATGTAGTGTCTTGGATTCCATTATCCTTATTGGTGGTTTCCTTGCCTTTGTCGGCTGTTTTCCTTATTGGATGTTATTCAGAGGGTCTTTTTCGTGCACTATTTACTTATGGTGCATGCAAAATATGCATAGGATCTTTGGTTCATGAAAATCCTCTTCATATGAAGTCCTCTGAATCATCAAACTATTTCTTTGCACCTCGTGTTGACTAGTGAGAGATGCCTTAATGCTCTCCTTTCAACGGGTCTCTTTCCATCGACTTCAGCTCATCAATTCTGGAAACGAGGCCTAGAGTATTATGACTACCAAGAGCCTTTTAGTCATTAGTGGCGGGTTCACCCCCCTCCATCGACAGTTGGGAAGACATCAATGTCTCCCAATCGATTGAGTATTCAAGTGTTCGACCTCAACACCTTTATTCACACTTGTAAGAATGTACTCAGTGCCTTGATACCTACTATCATTATCAATAGGATGGCTCATGTTTGTTAATGGTATCCATTAATGACCAGTAATCAATGAAGTCTCATTGTGTTCCACTTCAACCCCTCTATTCACATGATGTAGACTTGCACCTTTGGTGGATCGTGTAGAAGACATTCAGCTTACAGTAGCATTTTTCCTAAGTTGTTGTTGTCATTCATTGGACCAGTGCCTCTATGACTTCAGTGATCATGGGAGATCAGATTGTACTCCATTGTATACAGATATCTTCATATTGATATTGAGATTGGTTTTCACAGGGCCTTGTTTGTGACTATGACTACCTATGGCATCTGTCTACTTTGTATTGACTATTCATGGCCATGAACATCTATTATGTATATTTCCACATGGATCTGCAGTGTAATTCAAATTGGCATCCATGTGTACAAAGTCATTATGAATTGTAATATTCTCATGAGCAACTAGCACTTCCACCTAAGTCTCCATCACTCCATTTCTAGGAATTATAATGTATTTCGATCATCGTAGATACTCCTATGAACTCACACATTAGGGGGAATCTTTTATAGCAATTTTTTCCTCACCCCATGCAACTTTCTCAAAAGGCCTTTCCATTTCCCTATGCAGACTTGAAGTCACTTGTTGTGCCTTCCAAAGCCAAAAAATCATACTTTTCCACATATGTGCACCCTAAAAGTTAGACAGCATGCGTATATGTAGGTTGTACCACTACAGCCTGCTTACATCGATTTTGGTGCTCAAAATTAAAAATAATGTTGGGTTTCCATGTCACGTCACAAGATCCATGATCCTTGACCTTCCATATACTAGAAACGCTCTGACTTGGCCCTTAAGTTCCATTTTAAGGCTATAAATTGAGCCATATCCAAGCCATGGAGAGGAGAAGAATTCAACTTTTGATAGCAAAGATACCCTAGAGAAATTTCACTTCACATTGAGTCTGCATCCCTTTATCCTTGAAAGTATGAACACATTGTTCAGCCCCCAAGATCTTCCTTATTTGATGGAGAACCTCATTGTCTCCCTTATATGAGATTCCCTTTGGTGGAGGATTGAAGTGGTGGAGGCCCAGCTGGAGGGACTTAGTTTCTCAGTTCTGATGTGTGTCGACATGGAATTTTGTCACGTATACACTTATGTGTTGATACTGAGAGGGGGGTGAATCAGTATCAAGTACAATTTAAAACCTTTTTCAACTTATACTTAAACCATTCAATTATATCCAATTATCAATGAACAATAGTATAAGAGTTACACCAATACACCACAATACACCATGCACAA
>SNQJ01S0160926.1:0-21653 GCA_010110895.2 Picea sitchensis
TGAGAAACATGACAATCTAAACTAACCCTTAAGGAATATCAAATTGCAACATAACCATTGAGGAACATAACAATTCAACACAAGTCAACCAAGATAAATGACACCATGCTATATAACCATTGAGGAACATCGCAATCCAACATATTCTTTCATGAACATCAGAATGTTATATAACCCTTCAAAGGCATTGCAATTCGACATAAGTCCACAAAGATAAACATTGAAATGTGACATAATCATTAAGGAACATCACAAGTAACTTAAACCTTAATTAATGTGTGTGCATCAATAACAATGAGGAACATATTAATCCCATATAAGTTGACCGAGATGAATATTACAATGCATCGTGACCACTTAGGAACATCACACAAATACATAGCCCTTAAGGAATGTCGTAAGGTGACATAACCCTTTATTAACATCACAATTTGATGTAACCATTGAGGAAAGTAGCAATTTGACATTACACAATAAAGAAGAGCATCATAATGCGACATACGCATCGGGGAACATCACAATCCAACATAACCCTTGAGAAACGTCACATTGTGACATAACCCTTGATGGATGTCACATTGCAACACAACTAAAGTCAACCATAATCAACCATGGTCAACATAAGTCAACCATAGTCAACCATTCAGGAACACTACTCTAAAACATAACCATAAAGAAATGTTGAAAGGTGACATAACCCTAAATGAACATCACAATGTGATGTAACGATTTAGGAACAATGCAATTCGACGTAAGTCAACAAACATGTACGTCACAATGCAACATAATCATTGGGGAACATCACAATCCAACATAACCCTTGCATTATGTCACAATGTGTCATAACCCTATATGGATGTCATAATGCAACACAACCATGGAGGAACGTAGCAACTCGACATTATACAACTAAGATGAATGTCACAATGCAACATTACTATAGTAAACCATGGTTAAACATGATCAACATGGTCAATCATAGTCAACCATTACTAATCATAACCAATATTGTCGACCATAATAACCAAAGTCAACCATAGTGAATTGTGGCCAACTAAAGACAACCGTGGTCAACATAAGTCGACCATGATAAACATCACAATATGAAAAAACCATTAAAGAATATGACAATCTAACATGATCCTTGAGAAACATCAAATTGCAACATAACCATTAAGGAACATAGCAATTCAACATAAGTCAAACAAGATAAATGTTACAATTCTACATAACCATTGAGGAACATCACAATCCAACATATCCTTTCTTGAACATTGCAATGCGACATAACCCTTCAAAAACATTGAAACTCGACATAAGTCCACCAAGATGAACGTTGTAATGAAACCACTAAGGAACATCACAAATGCGACATAACACTTAATGAATGTGTGTGCACCAATACCAATTAGGAACATAGCAATTCCATATAAGCCGAACAAGATGAATATCACAATGCATCATGACCATTGAAGAACATTGCACTCAAACATCATTCTTAAGGAATGTCACAAGGTGACATCACCCTTCATGAACGTTGCAATGTGATGTAACTATTGAGGAATGCAACACTTTGGCATTACACAACAAAGAAGAACATCACCATGCAATATAATCATTGGGGAACATCAAAATCCAACATAACCCTTGAGGAACATTACAATTTGACATAACCCTTGATGGATGTCACATTTCAATACAACCATTGTGGAATATAGCAATTCAACATAAGTCAACCATGATGTACATCTCAATGCGAAATTACCATAGCAAACCATGGTAAAACATAATCAACATGGTCAACCATAGTTAACCATGTTGACTATGTCCAACCATAGTTAACCAAAGTGAATGATATTCAATAATAGTCAAACATGGTCGAATGTGGTCAACTATAGTAGACTAAAATCAACCATAACAAACCCATAGTAAACCAAAGTCAACCATAAGTCGATCATAGTAAACGAAACATAAACCAAAGTCAACCAAAAGTTAACTATAGTAAACCAAGGAACCAAAGTTAACCATGGTCAATTGTGGTCAACCATGTTCAACACAACCATGGACAACTATAGTAAAACCAAAGACAACCATAAATAGCCATGATCAACCATAATTATCCATCGTCAACTATAATCAACATGGTTTACCATAGTCAATATGGTCACTCATGGTCAATCATAGTCAAACATGGTCGACCAAACTCAACCATGACCAACAATATTTCATCTAGTTAACCTTAGTCAACCATGGTCAACCATACTTGACCAAAGTCAATCATAGTTGACCAAAGTCAATCATAGTCAAACATGGTCACACATAAGCAACCATGGCTAACCAAAGTCAGCAATGGTCAACCATGGTCACACATAACCAAACATGGTCAACCATGACAAACCATTTCCAATCAAACATGGTCAATGAATTCAACCATGGCGAATAATAGTTCAAAATAATCAACCATAGCTAATCATGATCAACCAAATTCAACCATAATGAACCATGGTTCACTAAAATCAAACATAATCAACCATGTCTAACCAAAGTCAACTATGGTCAAACACTATCAAACATAACCAAACATTATCAATCACCAAAAGCCATAGTATAATCATCCCCACACACATTGACCATCAACTATCACAATCACATAATTAAGTGGTTGATAGACACGAATAAACTCCACTAATTAAAAAAAGGTAAAAAATTCCACAATGTAGTTGTGATAGTATTATTTATGACAACTTAATTCTTCATGTATCCAAGGATATTTGATTGGTATGCTTTGTACGGATTCATGGATAACTAGTTGTCTATCGCTCAAAGCAAGATCAATCAATCTACCAGTTGAGAGGCAAAAGTAGATGCTCTTTTTGTAGGAGTGGTGGAGGAACAGTCGCCCTCTCAGTATAACAGCTGACAGGCAATAGATGCTCTTTATGTAGGAATGGTGGAGGAACAGTCGCCCTCTCAGTATACCAGCTGACAGGCAAAAGTAGATGCGTCTTTATGGAGTGGTGGAGGAGTAGATGCTTCTTTATGGAGTGGTGGAGGAATAGATGCCCTGATATTGTAAAAACTGTAGGATGAGGGTAATAAGGAGGAGGGTGACTTTCAATTTCAACCGCGTAAGATGTCAGCTGACTGAGTCGAGACTCTGAACACGAGTCCGAGCACTCGATTGATCATTGAACTGCACTGAATAGCAATTACTCCGACAATTTCAGCCATTGAAACCAACCGACCCGTATCGACATATTCATAAACATTTAAGTATAGCAACCTTCATCCCATTGATTGTTGATTCATTGATTATTGATTTATAGGCCAATTTTCCCGTTCTGTGCTTGTCAAGACAGACACAATTGGATAGTCGTCGGTCAGTCGGGACTTCTATCCTAGAAGGCTTCTTCTCTCTGCATCCATTTCTGGAATCGAGTATGGATCCTCTCACAAGTAAACTTCTGGATAAACTTCTGGACAAAGCAATCGCCGAGATGACAGGAGTTGTTAACATCGTCGTTTCCAGCAAAACATCGGCTAAAGAACTGAAGGAAAAACTGTCGTCGCTAAAGCCTACCATCGATGAAATTATTAAGGTACAAAATCCCGACTCAGATGCATTGGTTAGACCCTACAAAAAATTTCAAGCCGACCTGCAAGAAGGCCTTGATCTGGTGGGCATCTTAGAGAAATTACACAGGTATGATATCTTCAGAAAGTACCGATATGGAAAGAAACTGCAAAAGTTTCAAAAGAAGGTCTACGAATTCATTCAATTGCATGGCCCGCCCGATGTCAACCTTAATCTTAAAAAAATAGAGGCAGATTTAAGGCCTGAACGACTAATTGCGATTGTCAAGGCCGGAATGACTAATGATCCCAACTCCAATGCTATCAAGCTTTGGCAAATCGACGCAACTCAGGGATTTCAAAACCCCAGTGACCATGGGTTGCACGAAGTTACAGCCGTTCAGCAGTCCGTCAGCTGCACCTACCAAGTCCAGGAGATGAACGAATTTGTAGTAGGTTTGAAGAATCCTATCAATACTGTCAAAAAAATTCTATTGCAGAATGGTGTTAATATCGTTGGAGTAACAGGGATGGGTGGGGCAGCAAAACCACTCTTGCGTTCGCCCTTTGCAACGACACCCAAGTCAAAGGTCACAATAGCATTTGAATTCCTATTATATTTGTCGTCCAAACTTCATTTTATGTTCTCATCGTGACCTTAGTTTGTAAAGTTTATTCTCTCTGTGATTTTCAGATTTCTTCAATGGGAAAGTAATTTTCATTACAGTCTCACAGCTTCATCGAAATGAAAACGGCCTTTTTGAGATTTTAGAGACTATGTGGGATCATATAATTGGTGGTCCTAGGCCTCATTTCCGGAGCATAGAGGATGCACGGATCCAAGTGCAGAATAATCTTAAGCGAATTGCAGAAAGAACATATCGGCCTACTTTGATGGTTTTGGATGATGTTTGGTCTGCATCACATCTGGAAGCCTTGCTGTTTGAAGCAAAAGGATACAAAACCGTTGTCACAACCAGAGATAATTTAAATATTCTAAAAAGAAGCGATGCTCGTCTTTGCACCGATATGCCTATGTTGGGGTCAATGACGCCCTGCCACTTTTCTGCTTCTGGGCCTTTGGTCAACCTTCGATCCCAACAACAGAAGAAGAAGATCTTGTTAAACAGGTATGAATTAGACATACCATTCATAATCTCATGTATCTTAACTATCCTAACCCTAATTTTGCAATCGATATACAAATTCGCAACTTAAAAATGTTTGTTTAATAGACCTCCAGCAAAAGTTGCAAGTCACGGTTTATGCAGAAAAAGTTTAACTCGTACTGGCTCTGTAGGTTGCAGCAGAGTGTAAGGGTTTACCACTTGCCCTCAAGGTTATTGGAAGTTGTTTGCGCAATGAGCCTGGCCCGTCTTGGAAAAGTGCGAGGAATAAGCTTTCAAGGGCAGAATCGATATCACAATATTACAAAGATAGCGTTTTTGATCGCTTGCAAATGAGTATAGATATCCTTGATGATGAACCAAAGGAATGCTTTTTGGACTTGGGGGCATTTCCCGAAGGTAGAAAGTTCAGCGTAGATTTTTTATTGGACGTTTGGGTATATGTCCGCGGGATGGAATGGGATGATGCTTTTATGCTCTTGTTAGAACTTGCACAAAGAAATCTCCTAAATCTCACAAGCGATCCAGGGTATGGAATTTGTTTATATTTGCTGCCTTCTTTAAATTTATTGATTGCTTCGCCTGTCTTCATATATGTTTTTCCAATTAAATTCTTTTGCTTGTGGCATACTTCCATACAGCATGAACTTTGCAGAGAAGTTGAAACTTACTAACATATGCTAAAATATATACAAGCAAGACATTTAATATGTTAAGATCAAGAATTAAGAACCAGGAGGTTAAGATCAATCAATATGTTTGTGTCACACTAGAGATAGAAGGGGGCTTTTGAGTTCACCGTTATTGGTTTGGCTAATACAACAAGAATTTGATGTGTTAGGAGTAGAGCCATCGACTATAGCTGTGCCTCCGAGTTCTGTTTTTCTCAACATGATATAATGAGGGATTTAACCTTGCGTCAGGCAAGCCAGGATAGTATCATCCAGCGTAAGAGGCTTTCCATGCCTTGCAAGGCGGATAATAAGAGGCTTTTCATGCCTTGCAAGGCGGATAATATTCCCACAGATTGGCTAAAGACTCTCACAAATCACTCATCTGGGGCTCGGTTTCTTTCAATTCATACAGGCCAGGCTGCTCCTTACACTTGCTTTCTTTCCCTTTCCCTTTACCTGCCTATACATTGATCAAGTATTTTAGTTCAATTACCTATTTTTCCAAATTTATTTAGGTATTTTTTCAAATTTATTATATTAACTTTTACATTTCTGGAACATATAGGTGCAATGGCAGAGCAAGATTGGCGTCAAATAAATTTTCCAGAGGTGGAAGCTTTAGCTTTATTCTTTGCCGCAAATAAATACTGTCTTCCAACATTTTTACACAGCATGCCAAAACTGAAGGTTGTTTTTATATACAATTACGGTTCAAAGCGTGCAATACTTTACGGGCTGCCAAGCTTTCCTTCATTTACTCAGATTAAGTCTGTGTTACTAGAGAGGTTGATTGTGTCTCCTTTTTATGACTACTGTAAATCTTGGGAGAGCTTGGAAAAGTTGTATGTATGCTTATGTGAGGGCTTGGGAAATATGACTCAATTGAACAACACTGAACAAGTCTTAAAGCTTCCGAAGATTGTAGAAATTAATCTTGATCACTGTAGTGATTTGGAGGAATTGCCAGGAAAAATATGCAATTTAACTTCCCTCCAGAGGTTGTCTGTCACTAATTGCCATCTTATCAAAAAGTTACCTGATGACTTGAGGATGTTAAAGTCACTTAAAGTGTTGAGGTTCTCTGCATGTCCAAGCTTGTCAATGCTTCCACCTTCCATTTGCAAACTTCAGCAACTAGAATTTCTTGATATTTCACTGTGCAGGTCTTTGAAGGACCTTCCAATGGAATTTGATCAGCTATCAAAGTTAAAGATGCTGGACATGAGGGAGTGCTCTGGACTGAAGAAGCTGCCCAAAACATTAGCGAAACTAAGATCTTTAAAACGTGTAGTCTGTGATGAGAACATCGAAAGACAGTGGCGGTCAATCCAAACCTCGGCCATGCCTAATCTCAAAATTGATTCCGTCGAAGAAAGCTTCAATTTGGACTGGCTTGATGATTGAAAAAGTTCATAGCACATTCTCTGCCTTCTGCAACACGCTTAATCCAATACCAATTGTTTGATGGAAATTGTACAATCTGAAGAGAACCAAGGATTGCTTCTTAAATTGGAATGATTTGCAGATATTATGTTCTTACAATTTGGGTTATTGATTGATGAGTGGTTTAAATAGTTACTAATTTCTTCCCAAACCCTATATGTCCCATGTTTTATGGAGTATCTTATTATACATTACTCTCTCTATATATTCTCTTTTGATTTTCCAGCCTAGTCAAATCCTTATAACTTTTAATATTCTTATGACTATAGTCAAGTGTATGATAATGTGTTATTTTCAAAGACTTTTAAAGTAAAGAGCTTCATACTTAAAAGTAAAGTTTTGTTGGTGCCTCGAGACTATTCATGATTTTTGAACATTTTAGAATTATTTTTAAAATATCGGTTACACGGGAAGGAGGTCATATAGCATCTTAAATCCTTTTGGTATGCCATCATCTCAAGTTATTAATTCCAAGTGCTTTTTCCTTAGCTGAACAAATTATTATCTAGTGGACTAGTGGATACGGTTGGCCTCACCTTCTCTAGTAAATCGCAAGTAATTTAAAATATTAATTACCTTCTTCAACATGGTTTTTGGGACATGCATTACTCAATAAGTATGTGTTGACATTTGCAACAATGTGAATCACCGCTCTATTTAGATGTCACATTAACCAAGCATGGAGGATTTCTTCAATCTTTCAAAAAGTGGGAATCTGTTTAGGGGGCATAAGTAATACAAGTGGGAATCTGTTTAGTTTAGGGGTATAAGTAATTTAAAATTTATATTATGTTAGGTTTTCTATTCTAAGGATACTTACAAAACAACATCTATATGTTCTTACATTAATTTTGCTAAATTTGTTCCAATTTATTTTCTCTTTAATAATAGTGTTTGTAATTATATTTGAATTTACTTTATCATACAATTACCCGTGAAGAAAGTAGTTTCTATAAAATATTGATGTGTTATTATGGTCTCTATTCTTATGATGAAGAAGGTTTAACACTTTTTTTAATTGGAGGCAACATATTAATGGCTTTGTCACCAAAATGGAAAGGGTAAATAAGTATACCTTTCTCATAAAGCCTCTTAAAACAAAGAGAAATTGAGTTGAAAATCCATTGACAAGTACTATTATAGTTACAATACTTCGAATCTCCAACTAACAACTTTAGACATAAGTATTCTTGAATTTGAATGAAATACATCATTTTATTTGATTATAAGTTTTTCGATGTTTGATTTGAGAAATATTGTTAAGGATTTATTGGTCTTATCTAAATAGAAGGCTTTCAATACTATTATGAAAACTTCTAGTTTATTGTTTAGTATGAAGACAATCTAGTTCTTTGACTATTATGTCCATGTAGGATATTGACCCATTTGATGTGAATTTTCTTATTATTTTGTAGATGAAAATAATGACTAGTCTTTAGTTCATCAAATTATCTATGTTTTACCCCTTGGCACTAGGAGTGTGGTGGGATTTTGTTGTCAATTTTGGATTTGGACTGTTATGTTTTTTGATAATAGGAAAACTTCATCTTTTTATACCCAATAAAATTATATTAAGATGCCATCGAGATGAGAGGATTTCTCAATCATTGTTCTACTCTTCATAGTTGTCATTATGTCCTTATTCTAGAATATCATTTTGGTAGTTTATATCTTATGGATTCAATTCAAAAATTCTATAAATGATGATTGATGTTTCCATTTCCGTCTAGTTGATAGCCCACAAGTGATATCAATGATCACATAATATCCCTATTTCTTCACTCATAACTTTATGGTTGTTAATATGACTACCATTGTTATTTCTTACAAACTGTATGAAGAATTGCCTTCTTTTTTTAAACATATTTTCACAGTTAATTTTTTGACCAACCTTTTTTAAGATTCTTTCATGTTTATTGCATAATTCATGGTTTAATGCCCCCCCACTCATAGATCAATATTCTATCTTGTTGAATCAATTATTCTTCCCGTTCTTTCCAATTTCAGTAGTAGTGAATTCTACATAATTTGTCATCTTCTTATTGACTACCACGACTCTAATGGGGTTGGGAGTGAATTTCTACAAAAAGTCACGGGGAAGGATAAAGTTGTTTCTCATGGGGGTGGGTAAATTTGCACAACTTCATCCCAACCCCCACACTTTGCAAAAATTTCCCATGAGGGTAGGGTTGAGGATGGGGTGTGGGGAACTTCACACCCCATCCCCTTCCCAACTTCACCCCCTCCCCCACACTTTGTACAAATTTCCCATCAACACACTCGATCACCTTGCCCCATTCCTATCCCATCCGCACCCACACCTCACCCCCAAGGAGAAATTGTTGTGCACAATTTCAAATGCGGGTGAAGTAATATAACATGTCGGTTGGTGGTAAAGTTGTGCAAAGTTGCACAACTTTACCCCATATTCACTCTTTGTACAACTTCTCCACGGAGGTGGGGGAAACTTTACACCCCTCCCCAAAATCCATGGGGAATTTATGCACACATTCAACATTTTGTTTCTATTTATCACTACACTTGTGCACACACCAAAAGACTTAAAGACTCTTTCACATTAGAGTATGCTCTTTCCCTTTCATTCATACGTGATCTCAGTGAATTAGAAATGATTGGGAGACTGAAATACCTCATTCAATAGTCCTTAATGTAAACTTATTTGGCTCATGTTCCAAACTAATACCTTTATTATCAACCAACTTAATCTAACCAATTAAATCATCCCATGAGGACCAAAACAATGTATAGTGTAAGTTAGAATTGTGGAATTAGGAATCCAAACAAAAATCCATGGTTATTTCCCATTAAACATAGCTTTTATACCAAGGAACAATACAATCCTTTATATCATATTGTGTTTTCTAGCACAAGGGATGGAATCTCATCTGAGTGTCAATGCTTAGGTTGGGGTTGGTCATTTGATGGAGCCTCCTAGCTCTTTCAATATGTGTATTTTCTCTTGAATTTTTAAAGTTGTTAACCCCATGTCCACAATTGACAAAAAGGTAACCTAGTAACCAATTTATAGATTTTTCTACCAGGTGTGCTTTGTGGGACTGTAAGAGAACCTAGGATATATAGTTTTTGCCCATTTTTATTTCATCACCCTAGGGGTTTCACTATAAGTGTCCCTATCGTACCTTCACTTGCCTCATTCAGTGTATTTCATCACCATCATACTAGACATTTAGAAGCCCTATTTACAATTTGCTAATGACCCGAGACCTGATGATGCCATTTGGAGTGTGGTTATTTCCATTTATTCCAACATAGAATCTTGTCACCAAAACCACATTTTCTTCACCATTAGAAAATACGCCTAAAAAACTTGTGTTCACCACCTTAGCACTCTTTTCCTCTGGATACGTGACTTTGGGATCCGGGGGCACAACCCCCAAATTTCCTACCTATAGCAACAACCATATTGAGGGGCATAGACATAATGTTAATAAAGTTTTGGGGAACACATAATCCCCACCAAAATTAAGATATAATTAAGCATAAATGTAATACTCATACCTGAACTTCTCACCCCTGCGTCATTTCCAATATCTATGGTCACCCCACCCATTAATGTTTTGAACTAATAGGACTAGTTTAAACACTTCATTTAGAGAACACTCACCACACTAAACCTAGTGGTGGGCCTCATCCAATAGATCTCATCACCATCATCTAATACATTTACAACACCCACTTCCAATTCGTTAATTACTTGAGCCCTAATAATGTCATTAGGAATGTGATTTTGTTGTGATATTTAGTCATTAAACTTGAATCACAAACAAGATATTTAGAAATTATCATAATTTACATAATTTATTTATCAAAATCCCCTTAAGGTAGGGAAACACTTTACAATGATCCTTTTATGGAAGGAATCCACTCCTATCCACTTGCCTCTTAAGGTAGAGTGACCTCTCAATGAGCTAAGCTTCAATACAAAATGCTCCAAGATATGTTTCATAGGGACTCCATCCTTATTTATTGCTAACTAGAGAACTCTAATCATAACCACCTCCTAAATAACTAGTAGACCCTTTAATGAGACTAATTACGCTTATTCCATTCTAAATAACTAGTGGGCCTTATTTAATCATAACAACCATAGTGGACCCAATCCAATTTACTTTGAATTACCACCATAAATATAATATTACTACTATAGTGATCCCTTCAAACCCTCATTACACCCCTAGGTAGGATCCCAACATGCCATCCCCCTTCTAATTTTTTTCCCCTCAATGCTTATAGTGAATATGTACAACCATAAACTAGGGTCCCATGTATTGATATTGACTTCAATGATAAAATAGTTTAGGGAACTAGGGTCCCATGTACAAGGGTTGGATAATAAGCTCATCCAGAAACCTATGTCCCATGTACGAGTGTTGATTGCAATGTTGAAGTAATCTTGGAAGCTCATCCATAAGCCAATGTCCCATGTACACGTACTAGTCTCAATTTTGAAGTAGTAAAAAAATCTCATCTGTAAACTTGGGTCCTGTATCTAGGTGCTCATGTTGACTCCCAACAAATAACTCTTGATGATTAGCCGAATATGGTGCTCCCAATTCCCACCACGACCATGTAGATCCAAATAAAGGGAACCATCGTTCAAATATCATTCACATAACTATAAAAGGTTAGCAGTGTATTTGGAAGAAACACTACCATGGAAGTTAAACATTGGCAGTCATAATAGGTTCCTGATTTCCCTCAATGATGCTCTCTACAGAAGGTGGAGTAGAGTCATCAAATAGAAGGTGAATGTAGTTGGCTTCCCATAAATGACAACTATCCATGTACCAATCCTCACAGGAATCCTCTAAATCCCACAAAGCATTAATATCTTGGTTATAGTCTTCATTGATGAAAGTATGTGTTTTATGAATGATACAATGCTCCTACAATGATCATGATCTCATTTTCATAGCTTGCAATTTTTCACTTATATCCTACTAGATTTGATCATCCCATTTCATGTCCCACCACATTGCCATTCTTTGGGTCCATTAGGGTTTGAGGGTAGATGTTTGTAAGGGTTGTAGTGAGCTAAATGTCAATCAAAAGTATATGATATAATGTGCCTAATCAAATCCCTGAAAATCCCCTATCTAATGGTGTTGGTCTAGTTGGAATTTGTATTCTCTATCAAAAGATATACACTATGCAATATTTGAGGTTGTCATTAAAAATCCCTACAATAGCTTATTTTAAATCAACAATATCTTCAGTTCAAAATTTGATTGGAGCAATTTTTATTTTTTTAATTAAATATTTTTCCAAGAGGAATTCCAATCTACACTTTCTTTAGATCCTACATGGAAAGCTACAAGAATGGATCTTGATGTTGTTTCCTTCTTTTTCCCATGAAAAAACTACAAAAAGGGAGTAAACAAAATTGTTCAACTTTCTTTCCTAAGAAAGAGATATGATACCATTTTTTATGAATCTTAACCTCTAAACTTGAATCATGAACAAGATATTAAAAAATACTCACCCTTCATTTACCAAAATATCATTAAGGTAGGGAAACAAATTACAATGGTCATTTTGTGGAAGGAATCCACTCTTGTTCACTTTCCTATTAAGGTAGGGTGACATTTCAATGAGTTAAAATCCAATACAAAATACTCCAATACATAATCCATGAGGAGGACTCCATCCTTATTTATAGATAACTAGAGAAATATAATCATAACCACCTCCTAACTACTTAGTGGGCCTTCTTTAATGTGGCCACATATTCACAGACCATCACCTTTGATTGGGACCAACATATCAAATTTCCCCTCCCATATTCCACCCCATTCCAAATATGGGTCATCATTAAAAACTTAATGTTTAGTGGATATTGGGGCCTCCTCTTACACTATGTCCTTCTCAACCTAGAAACACATGGATTTTTACCCTCTTGTTCCACCAACAACCAAGTTACGATAACCAACAACCGAGTTACGGTCCTTTGAAAATGTCTCTATAACCAAACATGGATTGTCCCTAATTACCTAATTGAGTTAGGTGATAAGACTACCTTGATTCATGTCGCAGTCATGGCTAGTTTGGTGGACTACAATATCCTAGTTGGATTTGATTACATATATTCCATGAATGGTATGGTGTATTCTCTCTTTCAATTCATTCGTCATGAAGGACGTATCATCACCATTGATAATTTCCTAGATAATGATCCCCATCATGTCCAACACATGACAAAATCTCATCATTTTTCACTCATATTGAGCCAATACACTATGTGGTCACTTCCACTAGTTGTGTAACATCCGCTCCCACTAAGCATAGGCTTATAACCTTAGAACAATCTCCTAACCATTTTGGCTTAGAGGTTGGGAAAATCCATTCACCCTTGGGGGCATATACACCCATTTCTTACCCCATTTATGAAATCACCCATGCCTCCTCAACCATATTCTTCATGGATGATGAAGAATTATTTGAAGCTAGGAATTTTTTCTATAGTTTTATACATAACCTGCACCTAGGTCTCCTATTGACTTCCAACATGGGCCTAAGTACTCCATTGATGTACCCTTTGATTCCATATCTATTGGAACTATATTTTCTCCCTTTCAACTAGGACCACCTCTTACACTTTACTAGGTTTCTTTCGACCCCATAACTAACCGAAATGCCATTGATGTTTCCCCAAAACTATTTGTAACTTAAAAATAACTTCAGATCCCAAACACTCCCATGGGTATTACAATACCTAAAGAATTTGATACACTATTTGTAACATACCCCAGTTTAAATGAGGTCCATTACGTGCATAAATACTCATAAAATTAAATTTTTATACTAATTAATTTCCTATAGCTTACCGGCTACAAATTACACATGGATTTAACTAATGTCTGATACCATTTATTAAAGGCATCTACAACATGCTAAAAAAAACATGAATGTAGTTTAAATAACTCAACACAACAACATATAGATCGTTTTGAAACACAGAGTTAATACAAAACAATTAAACTTATAATGCAACACAAAAACAAGATAAACACTTATATTTTAAAAACGCTTATGAAACAAACAACTTGGGATGAAAATTCCACCCAACCATAGACTTTGTGTTCCAAATATCAACAAAAAGTCACCCCTGAGCCAAGGATAGCAATCCACAAAAGAGGGTGGTCTCTCACTGTCCACTCACAACTCAGAGGATCCCACAACCCATTGATATTCTCCTTCAACTATCCCGATTTTTCACTAGCTCTTTTCCTCTCGACCTGTCCAACCCAAGGAATGTACCCTTTCACTGCTCTCAGTACACCAGGCATCCCATTTGTTTAACATGGTCTATATAACACATGTAATCGGGAATCTCACTACTGGGAAACTCAAGGGAGCTCATTGCTAGGAAAACTACCAAAAAACAACAACAAACACTTGTTGTTACAGTGAAAATCACACATGATTTCACTCTTCAGGCTAGACAACCTAACTCTTCAGTATTTTTCTCCAAATACACTCCATAATTCTCCCTCAATTTTTGTTCTAGCTCCAAGCTCCTCTTCCCTGCTCTTTTCTTGTTATTCATGCAAAAACATTGATTGTCCAAATATGATATAACTTCCCATACAAATTTCCTCTCTTTGGCTTACTTGTTTGACTTACACTCTTCCCCAAACTGATTGTACTCAACCCTCATGCTTATAATAACTATGGGATGTGAATTCTCACACCCACCCTCTTACATGTACTCAAAGCGTGGATTTGGGGTAACTTAATAAAAAATTAGAAGGTCCATATACCAATAGTAATTTTAGGAAGTGGGTTAAATTAATAGACATGGGTAATTCCCCCCTTGGAACCCTCTTATAAATTCTCCTAGACCCTCCCTTCTCTTGTGGATTAATCATCCCCCATCTCTGTCCATGTCCCCCAACAAGTGACATCACATTTTATTTATTAAAATTCACAAATACAGTTTGCAAATATATTTCTTGGCCGCAACCACACATTATATCTACATTAAGCATTAGTTAAACTTGAGATTATACTGGGGATGTTGCATTCCCCCTCCCCTATAATTGTGTGTCATCCTTGGTGCACACTATGTTGATATACATATATATACAAATTTACATCACAATAATTTTAAGAAATAAAATTATGCAATTTTAAAACTCCAACAACAATTCTAACCAAAATCTTTTCTTCCTCTCAACCTGTTGACCCAAGTAATGTACCCCGTTCATTTCTCTTAGTCCAACGGGTTGTACCATTATTTTATCAAGGCCCCTATTAGGTACCAGATCTATTATAATAGCAGAAAAGAGAAATATTGCAAACAATAACAGTGGAATAGCAACAGAAAACGAAAATACTGCATAGAATAACAACGAAACAACGAATTATATGGAACCATAACACCAAAATAATACCTTTATTGATATGAAACAATGTTCACTTGCCCCTTCGAGGGGGAAACCTCCAGTAGAGGAGAGCTCTATTACAATAATTCTCAAGACAAAACTTCTCATGCCCTTGACTCATATTTATACTAAATCTATCTACCACAAGAACAATCTAGAGGAAGGTCTTCTACAAGTGGAAGCTTCTATTAGGTCTTCTTACATTTGACTTATTCTTGCTTATTACTAGGCCTTATTAATATTGGCCTTTATTACATGGAAAATATATTATTCTACCTACATGAAGGGTTAGGTCCCTAACATTCCCCTCCCCCCTTAAAAATAGTCTTGTCCTCAAGGCTTGAGATGAGGAAAGTGTTGCAGAATGGTAGATGGCTCCCAGGTGGCATCTACTGGAGTTATATCTTTCCAATTTACTAACACTACCTTGATGTTGCGGTGATGGATACGATGCTCACGCTGGCCCAAGAATGCTCATGGTTGCAACCAGATGGATCCTTCTTCATCCAAATCAAGGAGACTGGTTTGAGTTTGGAACTTAGTTCCAATCACCTTCAGTTTAAGTATGAGACATGAAAAACAATATGGATCTTAGAATGAATTGGCAAAGCTAACTAGTAGGCAATTGGTCCCATGTGCTTGAGAACTGTATAAGGACCATAAAATTTAGGCACAAGTTTCTGACAATGTTTCTCCTTGAGTGAAATCTTCTTATAAGGTTGCAGTCAAAGAAACACCTGGTCCCCTTCAACAAATTGATGTTCGAAATGACCTTGATCTGCTTGTTGATTCATGCGATTTTGAGCCATTACCAAATTTTCTTTGAGGGAATGAAGAATAGCCTCTCAAACTATAAGAGTTTGGTCAACTTCCTGAATCTTCGAGACACCTGGCATGTATGAGATAAATAAAGGTGGTGTTTGTCCATATACTGCTTCAAAAGGAGTCATGTGAGTAGTTGTATGGAAATATGTGTTGTACCACCATTCAACTAGTGGTAACTATTGAGCCCACTGATTTTTCCTCTTAGATGCAAAACACCTCAAATATGTTTCCAAACACTTGTTTACAACTTCATTTTGGCCATCAGTCTGAGGATGATAGGATGTGATAAGATGCAATTGGGTTCCATGTAGCCTGAACAATTATTGACAAAAATTTCTAGTGAAAGTGGGATATTGGTCAAAAACAATAGAATAAGGCATGCCATGAAGGTTGAAGATATGATCCATGAAAATTTGAGCCATGGTGGATGCAGTAGATGGGTGTTGAAGAGAACATAAATGATCATATTTGGAAAGAAGGTCAACTACCACCATGATGAATGACTTATTTCCCTATTTAGGCAAGCCAACAATGAAATCCATAGAGATATCCCTCCAAATAGCAGGTGGAATCGAAAGCGGTTTTAGTGTGTCGATGGATTTGATTGTTTCTCCCTTGTTTCGTTGATAGACATCACATTTCACCAAAAATGTGCAGACTTATTGTTTCATACCATCCCAAAAAAATGAACATTTGACCTTGTCATAGGTTTTGGTAAACCCTGAGTTCCTAGCTGTGGGTGTATCATGAAGCTCAGAAAGCACCATGGATTTAAGTTGTGATTTTTTACTTAAATACATACAACCTTTGTAGCGAAGCTCATCATTGTGCCAAGAGTACCCTAGGGAAACTGGATAATTGTATTGCAATTGTTGGATCAGATGTGAAATTTTTGGATCTTGTAGCCATTCTCGGTGAACAAGTTGGAGTCAATCTAGTACAATGAAGGAGAGGGAAAAGAGGGACCCTTCCTCTTCATATTTTCTTGAAAGAGCGTCAACAATCACATTGTCTTTTCCTTTCTTGTAAATGATCTCATAATCATATCCAAATAGCTTAGTCACCCATTTTTGTTGCTTCAGGGATGAAAGACGCTACTCCAAAAAATACTTGAGGCTTTGATGATTTGTCTTAATTTATAAGCATTTCCCCAATGGATAAGGGCACTAGAGATCTATTGCATGCAAAATAGCCAACATTTCATTTTCATAGATTGATTGGCACAAATTTTCTCTGATGCAGACCCCTATCCCTCCTCAGGGCTGCGCGATCTCTCGGTTAGGATCTTCTGGTTCGGGAGACAAAATGGCTCTTCTGTTTCTAAACTGGAACCCTTCGAAAATGAACACACACATAGGTCCCACACAAATACTCAGTACCAAGTACCAAGCGTGAGCTCCCATAGCACACGACCAAGAGCTGTGACCTTGCGCTAATCCAAAAATGACGCTTATCGGGGACCGAAACTTCACAAGTCAAGCATCCTGTCCCTTCGTCCTTCGAACCCTCGGTGGCCAAAATGATGAAATATCGTGGGCTGGTACTTCACAAGTCAAGCGTCCCATCCCTTCGTCCTTCGAACCCCCAGTTGTCGAAATGTCGAAATGTCCCGGCGCCTATTCTTTCGGGTTTTCATGTTTCGTGAAATCAGAATGCAAGGGATATCTCTGTTCCTTGGAATCCTCAGTTGTCGGAATGCCGAAAAGGGATTAACGGCTCTGGCTCATACTATTCCTTCGAAGGCTTTGGAGGTTTCATTATTTTTCAAGTCGAGACTCCACATCTCCCGACTCCTGGCCTCTCAAACACCCGAGTCCTGAAATGTCGAAATGACGGTCCACAACAAAGCGCTACCAACTTTTATGGTTCAGGAAATCGCTATGCAGGAATTCCCCCGCTCCCCTGTCTTTCAGATTCCCAGTCGTTGAAATACTGAAATGTCCCGGCGCCTATCCTTTCGGGGTTTCGTGATTCAGGGAATCACGATGCAAGGGGCCCACTCCTCTGTCTTTTAGATCTCTGGTTACCGAAATATCAAAATGTTTGGCGTTCGTTCGTTTTGGGTTTCGCAATTCAGGGAATCATGATGCAAGGGCCCCGCTCCTCTGTCTTTCGGATCTTTGGTTACCAAAATATCGAAATGACGAAACGCCGAAAACTCGAGGTGCTTGATCAATGGTTCACAATGCCCTCCAGCTCTACAGTCAGATATTTTCTCCGCCCCTGACCTCCTCACAACTCCACCTGATCCAATGGCTCACGGTATTTCACGACTCTCCTCGAGAGTTCTCCACCGTCCGTTCATATCTCCGAGATCTTCTCTCCGGGATCTACACAGTGTTAAAGTCTGTTCTCCTACCTCAAATCGGACGGTCCACAGGATTCTCCACCATGATCTAACGCTCTATGGCGTTCTTCCTCCTGAGATTTTACTCACGCATGTCTTAGAATATTTTCTAAGTCTCCGAAGACTCGGTCTTCGTTCCTTCCAGGGAATGAGTTCCTAGATTTCGATAACACTTTTCGAAGCGTTATCCCTCCTGAGCTTTGCCTTGTGTAGACCTCGGATTACTGTGCACTCCTTGCATCTAAGGGATTCTGATAGCTTGGATCCACGGTATTTCTCACAAAGAAATTCCTCCTGATCTCCTTTTGTTCCTCTCTGGCTTGATGCACACCTTGCAGAGCTTCCAATGAAGAGAAATAATTGAAACTGGAAAAACTCACAGTTCCATCTACTTGTTCATGTAAGCAGAAATGACAGGAAAATGCACATAGTCCACACACCATACATTTGGATCAATTTTCCATTCTGTTATCTTCACAAGTGCCCAATGGCTACATAATACATTCAAAATTACAGTAACTCAAAACATTGAGATCTCCCGCTAACTCGCAGTTCTCTCTTACAACTGAGTTCTCCCCGTATTCCCCCTCTCTAACTGGTTGTACCAACTTCTACATAACTCAAAAATGTTTCTATGGTTTTCCCTGGCTACTTGCCTACTCTAACATTCATCCTACGCTATCTTAGTTCCGTCGCATTCTAGAGCCGAAGTGGAAACTACTGCTCTGTTTACAATTTCAAAACTTTTCCCCAAAGGGTAAAATTCAACACTGGTTCAAGCGTGTCTCCAAAGGTGAATTCCAGCACTGAGTGGAGGCGGATTCCGAAATCGGTTGTAACTACCCATGTTGAAGTTCTGTAGAAACTCTCATGTGTTGTGTGGTCCCACCTCTGCGCGCTTGCCAACGATGCTCCTGCATCATACTCCCCTTGACAAAAATTCATGGACTCCTGTCCATGAGCTCCTCTACTGATTTTCCCTGGTTCTGGATAGCAGCTTCATTTTCCCAACTAGCATCTTCTATTGGGTGTCCTTTCCATTTGACCAAATATTCAAAATAAGTCTTCCTCCTGGTCTTCTTGCCAATCCTCTGATCAACAATTTTCTCCATCTGCGGCTTTTATGCCACAGGCATCTGTTTCTCCCACTGAATATTTCCTTGATCTTCTGACCCTTCTGTGTCATCTTTCCTGTAAGGGTACATGTCTGAGACATTGAATATGGGTGAAATGCCCACACCATCTGGCAGCTCTATCTCATAGGCGTTTGCATCAAACTTCCTCAAGATCTTACAGGGTCCTATCTTCTTCATCTTCAATTTGTTATATGTTCCCCTAGGGAACCTTTCCTTCTTGAGATGTGTTAAAACCTGATCTCCTACTTCAAATTGAAGTTCCCTGATCCGTCAGGATTTTTCGAATGACTTATGGTTGAGTTTTTAATTTGCATGAATTAATTGACCATTGGGAAACTTAACAAAAGAACGAGAAAATAAAAGGAATTCTACAACCATTTACATATATGAAGATCTGAAATGCAATGAAAAACAACAAACCATAATACGCAGGCTGATAGCGGAGTTCGGCACAACTTTGCCTACGTCTCCGGGCCTTTTCTCCGTGGGGAAGGCTTCTTTATTTCTGTTTGAAAGATCAATAGTACATCATTACAATGCCAAATGGCTTCAAGACTGATCTGGTCATGCTCGCTCAGATCTCTAGAACCATGCACAAAAAACGGCATGCGAAACGGACATCCGGAGCTCTCAGAAATGGTCCGACAACATCTCCTCCTCAACGGCTTCCCTGCCTCAAACTGGCTTTGACTTGGCTTCTCCTCAGCATCTCTGCTTTGAATTCTCTCAAAATCCGTCCCCATGGCCTCAAAATGGCCTTGGTTATATAGCTGGGAAAGTTGGTTGTCCATCTCCAACTTCCTCCAAGAAGTTAGGCTCAAAAACCACCCAATAACTCCCAATTACATTAAAAATGAGTTAATTACATTTAAATTAACAAAAGTGGTTGAAAAACCCACTTTGCAACTATAATATAGTTGTAAACAGGCCTTAGTCCCCTTCGTTGGCACGCGCCCCCCTTTATGTGGTCATATGGTTTGATATATGGCCAAGCACTAGCCCTTGGGCTAAGCGCTGGCCCCCTGCATTCGGCGCTACTCCTGGTCACATGGCGCATGTTTTGAACCGGGGTTTTAAACATATTCACGCCCTTTTCGGTGGTCGGGACTCCCGGTCACATTGCATATTCCATATGCCCATAGGGCCATGGCCTTACGGATATAACTCCCCACGCACTCCGTTGTTACCATAGGTCACATGCATTAACCAAAAGACCGCGGGTCGGGGCTCAGCCCCGGCCCGACCCCCCGTCGAATCAAGCATTAAACCAATTTTAAATTAATATGAAAACAATTCATATTAAGATTCAATACGATGGCGCGTTGGCAACGGAAACTTTACAAAGGCTTTAGCATAAGGCAGAGGTCACCGGTTCGAATCCGGCCCTCGACACAAAATTTTTGATAATCAAACCAATTGGACAAATACCGAGGTGCCACGTGGCAGCCCGTGATTGGGCCACGTGGCACCCAATCACTTGCCAACAAAACTACCACGTGTCGAAATCTGATTCGACGAAGTCAACTAACTAGATCATGCCACTTGTCAACCGCTAATTGGCCCACGTCGCTGCCACGCGTCGCTGCCGTACGCTCTGTCACCTGCCACGTCATCCACCGTACATCTGCCCAGTCAGCCTGCCACATCAGCTGCTGACGTCACCTGTGCCACGTGTCACCCTTCCAGTGGTGACACGTGTCACTTCAGGATTCGTCCAACCGTATGCTAAAAGTGCCAAATCTACCTGACACGTGTCAGCACCTGGATCCGCCGCGTGTCCTGTACGGACTTGCCACGTGTCCTGTACGGACTGCACAGTCAGCAAATTTTTTTTTTGCCTGTTTGACTTTTCGGACAAAATGCGATATCTTCTCCATACGGACTCCGTTTGACAAAGTAAATATACCAACGGAATCAGGAAGACGAGACAGACGTAATGGTGTTGGTTTCATCGGATTCCGAGCACTTTCATTTTTGAGCATTTTTTCATGCCCTGTCAGGCTTCTGAATCCGATTTCGGATCACACCTCCCCACAATAAGACCTTTTGGTCCCCAAAAGGTTACTGATCAGTCAACAAGCTCGGGATAGGCCACCCGGCTT
>SNQJ01S0160927.1:15569-27976 GCA_010110895.2 Picea sitchensis
GTAACTATTTTACCAGACATGAGAAACATGAAATGAAATGGAAAATAGGTTCAGAACAAGAAACATAGATTCTCTTTGCAATAAAAGACCTTTTAGATTTTTTTTCAATACATATGCAAGAGTAATTTAATTTTTTAACTTTCAATGCTCATACAATTTTTTTTGCAAATCATTCAAATTTGTAAAAGTGGAAAGAGAGGTCATATTCCTATTGATAACAAAAAGTGGGCCATCCTCAATAGCATGATTCATATTCATAACAAAAAGTTTGCAAGAATGCAAATATCACGGGTGTGTGGTCTAGTAGCAAGCAATGATCAGGCTTGTATTAACATGGAGTCCTGAGTTCAAAACCCCTTGAGTGGGTGTGCGAATGAGGCAAGGTGCAATCTTGGGTGTTTTGATGGCATAGAAAAACAGTCTTTCAAGCTTTCTTTTCATTGTGTGAACCAGATTAATGATGACTGCGTATTAGGTGCAGAATTTTCTTGAACTCATAGATCCCATGACAATAAATAAGAAAGAGAAAGTAAATCTAGAAGTAGAGAAAAATCTAGAAGGTAAATCTAGAAGTAGAGAAAAATAACAACAAAGAGTCTCTGAACAAAACCCATCATCAAGAGACTTACACAAAATGAAAAGAAGTATCTGTTATGCTCAAATACATGGAAATAAAATGCTGAAAGAGATTGCAAAAAATCTAATAAGAGATTGTACTTCATAATCCCCTAATGCCTTTTGGCACATGGATAAATATTTTGTATCCCTTCCTTATGATCCTTTGGTCAAGATTAATCCACAAAAGGCATCAACAACCCTAATGAGTCCAATAGATATTCAGACTTGCCAGCAAGAGATTAATGATCTTTTACAAAAAGGGCTGATAGAGCCATCTAAGAGTGCATGGGCATGCAGAGGCCTTTATGTCAATAAACACTATGAGCAGAAAAGATGAAAGCCAAGATCAGTGGTAAATTTCAAACCACTAAACAAAGTTCTCCAACATATTAGGTATCCTCTCCTAAATAAAAGTTCATTGTTGCAAAGAGTCGGGAAAGACTATATTTAGCAAAGTTGACCTAAAGTCTGGATTCTACCAAATTGGTATAGCTCAAGAAGACAGACACAAAACTGCCTTTGTTGTTCCCCATGGCCATTACCAGTGGAAGGTAATGCCTTTTGGTTTGAAGAATGCCCCTAGTGAGTTTCATAAAAGGATGGAGGGCATATTTAGAGAATATTCATGGTCAATTATTTATATTGATGATACTCTGATATGTTCTAAGAATCTTCTGCAACACCTCAAACATTTACAACAGTTTAATGATCTGGTGTTCAAACATGGTTTGGTTTTGTCTAAAACCAAAATAGAAGTTGGAAAAACTGAGATTGAATTTCCTGGTTTTAAAATAACAAAAGGTTAGGTAATTCTTCAAGACCATATTTTAAAATCTTTTACAAAATTTCCTAATATTCTTCATGATAAGTGTAATGTCCCCCACCTCTTGATGAAGAGGTTTGGAGAGACTCAGTATTCTAGTTGTCCCCACTAGACTATAGTCTCATACATCATGGGGACAAAGTCAACTAGTAGCCATTGCCTAAACACAACGTTATATTATTGAGTTGACTTTGGGAGAAAAAATGTAACTTAATGAAAGAAAAGAGCGCGTGGAGAAAAGCTAGGAGTTAACCCTAGGGGTTAACTAACTCAACAGAGGAATAGACTGAGAGAATAAAAGAAAGAAATGACACACTTCTAAGACATTCTGGATTATTATCATATTTTGCATTTGGGTTCTTGAGCACAAGCAATTTTGAGGGTTTTGAGACTAAAACCCTAGAGATCAACTCAGTGGTGAAATATTCCACCTTCCTTGATCCAAGCTTGGTCCTGGAGGTGCAACATTTCTCCCACACCATTCTACAACAGGTACAGATCATATCCATTGGCAGAGGAGTGACAATGTGCAGCCTAAGGGGGTTTCCAGCAGGAGGGCGCATCATCTTGTAGAGATTAGTTCGATCTGAAGAGAGGAGAAGGATCTTGGGCAAAGGAACATCTAGGTATTCTTTGTATGGCATAGGACACCATTTCTAGCCTATTCAAGAGGAGGTTTCTCTATTAGATTATTTCCTAGAGCTTGGCACAAGTTGGAGAAGAGAGGGGTGCATTGCAGAAGGAGGTTTCAGTCATTTGGTGGCTCATATCTTCATTGTTGATCTTGAGACTTCACCAGTGGGGTTGCATTGCCCCGATCTATCATCTCAGTGATTTTGGTAGCAGTTGGAGGTCTTTAGGAGAGAGGCTGAAATATTGGGTCTTCAATCATCTAGGAGGGTGCAAACCAGTTAGGGGTTTGTTCATTTGGAGGGTCAGAACTTCACCATTCAACCTGAGACTTCACCAGGAGTTTGGTCTTGACCCGATCTACTGTTCCAACAATTTTGAGAGCATTTGGAGGTCTTAAGGAGGGAGGCCGAAATATTGGGCATCTACAACTATCCAGGAGGGCACAACTCAGCTAGGAGGACTCGATCTAGTTCGCGGGAGGAAGGAAAGCTATCTTGTATCTCTTCCTAGTTCATCAGAGTGCCTTTGGAGGCTATTATCATCAGTATTGACAATTATTGTAGCAAATATCATTCCAATTTGGATATTATTGTGGTTTTCTTCCAGATTTGCAGATATCTGGTTACATGATCTCTCTACTATTTAAATAAAGGTCAGATCTGACATTGTTGGCTCCATATTGGTATTTGTTGTTGTATCTTGTCTTGTTTATGGTATATGCTTCGGATCTATCTAGTCATTGCTATAATCTCCATAATATAAACCCTAATGTGAAACTTCATGAATAAACCTGCAAACACACATTCAAACAACAGTAAACAATGAACAATTAGTGTTTCCAACAAAAAAATTGGCTTGGGAACATTACAGTGGTATCAGAGCATTGATCCTCCCAGCCAATGGGGATTGGCGCATGCATACTTTCAGTGGTATTTACATGGGTAGCTGCAGAAAGCAGACAGGTGAAACAAAGGCAGAGATGGAAGGTTTAGGTGAGGACAATGATCCACAGATTCTAGCAAGTTTTGCAAAGGAATTACAACACTCCATAAATCAGACATAAAGTGAACTTGAACACCATCTACAGGAAAATCATGAAACAATGCACAATGGACAATTTGAAATGAGAGAGACCTTGGAGAAGATAAATGGAAACCGGGTGAATATTGCATAACTCCTACTGCAGATAACCCATGCAGGGAAGGGACCAAAAATCTATGCAAACAAAGAATCCAGTGGGTCTCATGGGGGCACTAGACCTCATCGGGAGCATAGCCCTCACTACCAGATAGAGGGACATAGTTATGGAGGAGGGGTTCCTCAGGGGCCAACACATAGTAGGACTACCCCTAGACCCTACCTACCTACATTCTTGGATAACCAACCACAACGCAACTATGATGATGAAATTGAGGACAATTTTGAGCAGTATGCCAGGGAATATAACTCATTGAGCGTAGGGTTTCAGAGGCAAGTCACACTGGATCAATATTGTGGGATCAAGTTCAGGGGTAAGCCCAAACAATATCACAGGAATAACTATGAATTGGGGTGCAGGGCAGGCAAGATGAAAATCCCATACTTTGATGGATCTTCCAAGGTGACTGCACAAGCATGGGTGCAGAAACTTGATACCTACCTACAACTTAATCCAATGAGAGATATGGATGCCATCAAGTTTTCCACCATGTACTTGGAGGGAAAAGCTCATGACTGGTGGTACCATGGGTTAACCACACTGGGTCACAATCATATCACTGCTTACACAGAGTTTACATACAGGCTCATTGACAGGTTTGACTAGGGGGATCCAGAGCTACATTTTAGGGAACTCACCCAACTTAGAAAGACAGGATCACCAGAGGTATACATAGAAGAGTTTAAGAGGATAACAATTATGGTGCAGGATGTGTCTCAAGCGAGACTTATGATGCTCTTCACATAGGGGTTGATGGAGCCCTTAAGGGGTTGGGTCAAGGCTTCCAAGCCTACCAACTTACAAGATATTATATGGAACACTAGGGACTTGGGATCAACAACAAAGACGATATTTACCCTTATATCTCCTCTAAACCAAGGGGGTAGAGACCAACGACCTCCCATGAACTAAGGCGGGAGGGATCAAAGGGAGTTTGACCGAGGAAGAGGTATAATGGATGAGACCACTAAGAGGGAATTGAGAAGGAAGCAATTGTGCTTCACATGCAAAGAGCCTTGGGACCCAACACACAAATGCATGGGCAAGGGAAAAACTCACTACATTGAAGTGATCTCCGATGATGATGAGGAGGAAGGTTTCAACCATCTACAAAACATGGAGGAAGATCCCACAGAAAACGCAGAAGAGGAGGATGCAAGTCACGACCTTGCAACATATGAGAAGGTAACACTAGCATCAATCAGTGGGGTACCTAAATTCAACACTTTCAAGATGAGAGGGGTGTTACAAGGGCATGAGGTTTTAGTTCTCATTGACGGGGGTGCTTCACACAACTTCATTGAATCAACCCTACTGCAAAGAAGAAACATACCTACAATTGAATTTGAAGGGTTTCGTGTGGAGGTAGTAGGGGGCGCACTATGCCTTGTGACAGATACATTCTGAGAATGAAGCTTACATTGGACAGGCATGATTTGGCACAAGATTTCTATGTAATGGACCTTCCAGACACCAACATCATCCTTGGAGTTCAGTGGCTTAGTAAGTTGGGGCCAATCACTACCAACTACAAGACCATGGAGATGTCTTTCATAGAGGAAAATGGGAAAAAGGTGGTTCTCAGGGGCATGACAGGCAACACACCAAGAGTGGTGACAACAAAGCGCATGGAGGCCATCTTTAGGAGGGAAGACATTGCATATGCAACAAAATGTAGAATATCAGTTAGGGTGGATAAGAAAGGGGATACTCACTACTCACCAGAGATTCAGAGAATCATTGACGGGCACAACAAGGTCTTTAAACCCATACCACCAGGAGCACCACCAAATAGGGGGTTTGAGAAAATCATAGAGTTGGAGGATGGAGCAAAACATGTCATCACCACTCCCTACAAGCACCCCAAGAAATATAAAGGAGAGATTGAGAAGGCCATTAAAGAACTATTAGACATGGGCCACATTAGGCCAAGTTCCAACTCCTTTGCATCTTCAGTAGTGTTGGTGGAAAAGAAGGATGGGACCATGCACATGTGCATTGATTACAGGGATTTGAATAAGAAGACAATCAATAATAGATACCCCATCCCGAGGATTGATGAGCTATTGGATGAGCTCCATGGGGCTGTATACTTCACAAATATTGACTTGCACTCTGGCTATCATCAGATAAAGATGAGGGAGCAAGATGTACCCAAGACTGCTTTCAGATGTCACTATGGTCACTATGAGTTCTTGGTGATGCCTTTTCGGTTGACTAATGCACCAACCACCTTCCAATATTGCATGAACCATGTCTTCAACAAGAAACTAAGGAAGTTCCTCTTAGTCTTCTTTGATGACTTGTTAATCTATAACAAAAATTGGGAGGAGCATCTTCAACATGTAGAGCAGATTCTGGCTATCATGGAAGAGCAATATTTATATGCTAAGGAATCCAAATGTGAGTTTGGAATGAAAAAGGTCCTTTATTCGGGACACATCATTGGGGTGAAGAGGGTACAGGTACACCAAGAGAAGATACAAACTATACTTGACTGGTCCACACCTAAGACCCTCATAGAATTGAAGGGGTTTCTTGGCATTTGTTGCTATTAAAGGAGGTTTGTCAAAGGCTTCTCACAACTTTGCGCACCTTTGATCGATTTGACTAGGAAGGGAGCATTCAAGTGGAGTCCAGAAGCATAATTGACCTTTGACAAAATGAAGAAGGTGATGAGTACTTTTCCGGTATTGGCTCTACCATATTTCGCACAACCCTTTACAATGGAGTATGATGCCTCAGGGGAGGGCATTGGAGCAATGCTTATGCAGAATAGGCACCCTATTGTCTATGAAAGACAAAAATTGAGGGGTCCTGAGCTTCTATACACCATCAATGACAAAGAGATGCTAGCCATCATGCATGCATTGGCTAAGTTCAGGCAATATTTGGTTGGGGCAAAATTTGTTGTGAGTACCGATCACAACAACCTCAAGTACTTTCTGGATCAAAAGGACTTAAATGAGATGCAACAAAAATGGGTGAGCAAAATCCAGGCTTATGAATTTGACATTGAGTTTGTCAAAGGGAAGAATAATGTGGTGGAAGATGCCTTATCCAGAAGAACATCAGTTTATGCCATGACCGACATCTCAGTTGACTGGAAGGCCCACCTTTTGGTGGAATACTCAAAGAACATATTTTCATGTGAATTGATGGATGGACATGTACACGATGACAACTTCAGAATTATGGATGACATCATATACTACAAGGGTCAAATCTTCTTGGTCTGCGAGTCAACCTTTAAAGCCAAAGTGTTACAAGCCTGCCATGATTCACCAGTAGCAGGACATCAAGGGTTCATCAAGACATACATGCAAATACATGAGAGATTCACTTGGAAGGGCTTGAAGGAAGATGTGATGTGTCACATAAAGGAGTGCACCACTTGTTAGGTAAACAAGGTTGAATACACCCACCCAACAGGATTACTGCAACCACTTCCCATCCCTAAGCACAAATGGAAAAGCATATCTATGGATTTCATCACGGGATTTCCCAAGGCCTAGGGAAAAGATTGCATTTTTGTGGTGGTAGACAGGTTAACCAAATTTGCGCACTTTTTTTCCATTGCCACAGACTACAGTGCAACACAGGTTGCATATTTTTTCTTCATGGAGCTCTTCAGATTACATGGTTTACCCAAAACCATAGTGAGTGACAGGGACAACAGGTTTATGAGCACCTTTTGGTAGGAACTATTCAGGTTGGTAGGTACGGCCTTAACCCCTGGTACCAACTATCATCCTCCAACCAATGGCCAAACAAGGATAGTCAACAAGTGGATTGAAGGCTACCTTAGGAATTATGTGTCAGGGAAGCAAAAGGCATGGGTTAAGTGGCTTCATTTGGGGGAATATTTCTACAACACCACCCATCATATGTCTATTGGTATGCCACCATTTAGAGCCTTATACAATTATGATCCCCTCTCATTTGTGGGTATTGTCTTTGGCGACAACATGGATCCCATGGTTCAAGATTGGATTCAATAGTGTCAGGATATACTCAAAGAACTTAAGGACCACATGCAAAGGGCACAAAATCATCAGAAGGTACATGAAGACAAGCATAGGATGGAGCACACATTTGAGATTGGTGATTTGGTTTACTTAAGGCTTCAACCGTACATACATGCATCCATTAAGAGGAGTGGCACAAAAAAGCTCCAACCTCTATTTTTTGGTCCATACAGGGTCAACAGAAAGGTAGGGGCCGTGGCATATGAGATGGATCTACCACAGGGCAAAAAAATACACAATGTTTTCCATGTGTCATGCTTGAAGATAGCCATTGGTAAACACATCATTCCTATTGAGGAATTGCCACCTTTGGATGAAGGACAGTTGATACTGATACTAGAGGAGATATTAGAAGTTCGGGAGAAGAATTTAAGGAAGAGGAACATCAAGGAATATTTAGTCAAATGGAAGAATCTACCCATAGAGTATGCTACTTGGGAAGGTGAACACATGCTCGAGGAGATAGGTCCAGAATTGCTTGTGGGAAAATAATTTCTAGCAGGGGAGACTGTAATGTCCCCCACCTCTTGATGTTTGGAAAGACTCAGTAGTCTAGTTGTCCCCATCAAACTATAGTCTCATACATCATGGGGACAAAGTCAACTAGTAGCCATTGCCTAAACACAAAGTTATATTATTGAGTTGACTTGAGGAGAAAAAGGTAACTTAATGAAAGAAAAGAGCATGTGGATAAAAGCTAGGAGTTAACCCTAGGGGTTAACTAACTCAACAAAGGAATAGAATGGGAGTATAAAAGAAAGGAAGGGCACACTTCTAAGACATTCTGGATTATTATCATATTTTTCATTTGGGCTCTTGAGCGCAAGAAGTTTTGAGGGTTTTGAGACTAAAACCCTAGAGATCAACTCGGTGGTGAAAGATTCCACCTTCCTTGATCCAAGCTTGGTCCTAGAGGTGCAACATTCCTCCCACACCATTCTAGAACATGTACAGATCATATCCATTGGCAGAGGAGTGAAAATGCGCATCCTAAGGGGGTTTCCAACAAGAGGGCACATCATCTTGTAGAGATTAGTTCGATTTGAAGAGAGGAGAAGGATCTTGGGCAAAGGAACATTTGGGTATTCTTTGTATGCCCTAGGACATCATTTCTATCCTATTCAGGAGGAGGTTTGATCCAGATTTAGCGTAACAAAATGATTAACATAATGAATACAATAAACACAATATGAAGAATAACACATATATCTAGTGAACAATATCTTCTATTGAATAATGAAATAGGTTGAAACTGTAAAAATGTAGAATTGAAACTACTTGCTCGAATGGTGGTAGCTATCTCTGAGAAGAGATGTGGCTGCTACGCGCATCCGTTGAGAAGAATGATTACAATGAGGCTCCAGAGGAATTTTTGATATTACTCATGAATTCCAAAACCCTAGACATCCAAAAACCTAACCCTAGAAGGTGAAACACCAAAAGTCATGTGGGCCCCTATGGTAAGTTGGTACCTCAACTTCCCGGGGTCGTAACTTTTGCATACGACCTTCGTTTTAGGTGCATGATATCCCGTTGGAAAGGTATTTCAGAGGACTATGCATTACGCCATCAAACTCTGACTCCATCTATAGTTGACCGTGGCGAGCCAAAAAAAAATGTTTAGGGCCCCAAAACGACCCTAGAAGTACATCAAGATGTGCTGACATGAAAACATACAAAATAAGCCAATTGGATTAGGAGAGAGACCACCATTATCCACCTGGAGGATGTGTGGGGCTTCATACAACCCCAAAAGTGTAGAACCCACAATTACAAAGAAGTACAAAAGAATGTGCTGAACAAAAATGGACAAGAGGAGCCAATTGGAATAGGTGGGTGGCCACCAATATCCACCTGGATCAATCCTCCCCCCTTAGGAAGAAATAGTCTCCATTGAGTTGAGTTCCCCCATCAGGTGAGGAAACTTTTGTTGGATTTGGCCCCAAGTGAGCCACTTGCCTTGGTGTAGGAGTTGCCCTGCTTTGACAACCCGATAAAGATGGATCCTTTGCTGGTGAGTGCCCTTGACCTGTGTGTCCACTATCTGATCAGTGGATGCTTGTTCCATGCAGTCAGGGTTGAGCTCTGTTCATGTCAGTTGTTCTGCGATATTTGAGGTGTCCAATAATGGTGGAAAATATGGCCGAAGGAGGTCCACATTGAACATTGGATGCAAGCCAAGGAAGGGTGGAGTGTTGAGCTCAAAATCATTGCTACCCACAACCTTGGTGATAGTGTAAGGCCCATAGTGAAGTGGGAGGAGATTCCGATGGGGATATGTGAGACACTCCTTCTACAAATGTAACCAGACATTATCGCCAACCTGAAACTGGTGTGGTACCCTGTGTTGATCATGGCGCTGCTTGTAATTAGCATTGGATTTCTGTAAAATCTCTTGGACCTGTTGGCAGATGTGCTGAATTCACTCAATGAATCTGGTGTCTTTGTCGATTGCACATTGATCATGGGAAGAGTATGTCTGTGCGTTGGCAAGAGGAAGTGCAACATCAATGGGTCCCAAGGGTTGGAATCTCAAACCCACCTGAAATAGGCTATGGCCAGTGGAGATATGGAGAGCCTTGTTGTAACTGTGCCGAACATAGGGGAGACTCTCGTCCCATGTACGTGGATGCTTAGAATTGTACATGCGCAGGATGTGCACAATCATCCGATTGACGACCTCTGTTTGGCCATTGGTTTGGGGGTGGAAAGCAGTGGATTTGGTGAGCTTGGTGTCCAACAGTGACCAGAGACTCGACTAAAATGTGATGAGGAACTTGCTGTCCCGGTCGGATATGATGGTCTGTGGTAGTCCAAAGTGGACCCACACTCGTTTGAAGAAGAGCTTGGCGGTATTTGCCACTGTGATATTATTCTTGTAGGCTGTGAGGATGGTCATCTTTGAAAAACGATCAACAACCACAAATACGCAGTCATTTCCTTGCTTGGTGGATGACCCATATATGCAATCCATTGAGATGGATTCCCAAGGCTTCTCGGGAATAGGAAGAGGGGTGTATAAGCCTTGCTTCTTGTTTTCTGGCTTGGAAATGAGTGCAAGCTTTGATATACTTGCTGATATCTTGTCGAAGTTTTGGCCAATAAAAATGTTTTTGAAGAATGACCACAGTTTTCTCCATGCCAAAATGTCTTTCCGCCCGACTGTAGTGGGATTCCCAAATCAAATTTTCACGCTCACTTGTAGGAACAACGAGATGACCCAGGTGGCATAAGAGTTCATCCTGAATGTGAAAATCTATGACAGTCGTGCCTGTACCCAAGAGCTGATAGGTGGTGGTGAAGTCCGGATCTTCCTGATAAAGTTGGGGCGACTTAGATGCTTCATGGCCACAAGAATGGAGCACAATGGTGAGTGCAACGACAGGAGGCCGACTGAGGCAGTCATCGACATGATTTGAGATACCTGTCTTATACTTGATTTTGAAATGGAACTGCTGCAGGTAGGTGGACCACTTCTGATGGCGGTCATTCTGTAATTTCCCCTGTGTCTGTATGAACTGCAGAGGCTTGTGATCAGTGTGTATGATCATCTCTTTTCCCATAATGTAATGTTTCCATTGACGACATGCCTGCACAATGGAATGCATTTCCTTGTCATAGGTGGGGTATTTCTGGACAATATCTGAGAGCGTCTCACTATGATATGCCACCGGATGATCGTGCTGAGTGAGAACTACGCCCACAACATAGTCAGATGAATCAATATCAATCTCGAATGGTTGCTACAGATTGGGAAAGGAGAGTACTTGAGTTGAGCACAAGCGATGCTTCAGATCATCGAATTCTCGTTGTTGTTCCTTCTTCATCTTCTCATTTCCCTTTTTGTGTTGTGGCTTGGACTGGTTGTCCTGAGGGTGGCCATCGCAAATTGGTCCCTTACTGTGTGGGTTGGGAATTCCTTTTCCCTGCTTCAACTGTGAGGGGTTTGCAAATCCAAACTCTCATATTTTCTTCTTAAATTTCCGCTTGATCTTGATTGCGTATCTATAAGCCGTGCCCAATGAGGCGATGTCCAGAAAATCCATTTCTATTTGAATGTATCTATGCAAACAACCATGGTAATTGAGTACCGGATGACACTCAGAGTATTTGATACCCAATTTGGTGCGCATGGTATAGAAAATATTGGTGAAATTTGGTACTGTCTGGTCCCTTTCTTGACATAGGGTGGTCCATTTGGTGTACTGATCCTTGTTGTTAGAGTTTAAGATAATATTAGGTTTCTTTTCATTTACTAGATAACCATAGCATAGATAGGATCACTGAGAGAAACACAATCACAAGATACCCAACATTTATCCTGGGAAACCCTCATGGGGAAGAAAACCCAACAAAAACTTCCTTAATATAGATAGCCAATACAATGCCAAGACAATAAACCAAACACTACAGAAAGTCCTCTCCCAAGTAATGCACCTCTCTCTCTTTCTTATTCTCCAATTGTAGCTCCAAACTTGCACTCTGGATAACTGAATGAGTGAGTGAACAAATGAGGCGCCGACCTCCTTTATTTATACAAACTGGCAAGTGCTGAAAGGAGGTGTCTTTTCACTGTAGGGACGACTTCTCATGGGAGGTTAGAACCACTTTAATTAGCATGGGGGCTGACTTCTTCATTTGCATATTACTTTTAGGGTTTTGACCAATCCGCAAAAGGGGATTTGGTCATTTACAATGCTCGACATGATCAATCCACAAAAGGGGATTGATCTAATGAATAATACATCGATAATAAATAGAATACTCTTTGCATTTACAATATTTCAACACTCCCCTTAACAAGAAGGGTATTCTACAACAACATCAGGTGAGAGAGAGAGGGAAGCAACATCAACAACATCTGGAACACTGACTGGCATATCTATAAATCATCAAAAGTTCTTCTCATCATCATTGTTCACAGCATGGAGCTGGAGTAGCATCATCATCCTCATGAGCATGAGGCTAAGGTAACATCATCATCATCTTTAGTGTGAGGCTAAAGTAACATCATCATCTTCTTTAGCATGAGGCTAAAGTAATATCATTAGTATTTTTAGCATGAGGCTAAAGTAGCATCATCATCTTCAACAAGAAGCTGAAGTGG
>SNQJ01S0160927.1:36041-46478 GCA_010110895.2 Picea sitchensis
CATGTCTTTTTCTCCATTCTTGTATTGCAGGTTTTTGTAACGTCTTTGAGCTGTTGACTGATGTATTAAGGTTTTTATGCATATGTTTAATAATATTAATGATGAGATGTGATTAACATTACTACGATCCTAGTGACTGATGATCCCATGGAGGGTGTAGCTTTTGATGTGCAGGACCATGCTCGACGGACAGGTACCAATTGGACTGGTACACATGGGGAGATGACCAATTTAGACCTCCATGGGGCCGAAGAGCTTGCCAGATGGATGCTGAGACCCTATCAGGGGGAAAATACAGGATGGATATGGATCAGGGCTATTGCACCGAAGAGGAAGAGGATGTTCCATCAAAGGCACTCCGATAGGACTAGACCTGGGGGGAATGACCCCTTTTCAGTGGAACGCCAGCCTTGGAAGGCTTGGGACGTCTCCATCTTCACCATGACATCAACCATCTTCATGGATGCTTTTGGAGGCAGACTGGGCAGTAGTGGCACGTGTGGCATGTTGGAGAGGCCCTTGGGGGGCTAACATTTTTCTCCTTGGTGTCTCATTTGTCCTAGAAAGGGCTAGCGCCTCCCTTGAAGGGGATTTTACTCTCATTTTTACTTGATCAGGGATTTTTTTTTAGCATTTAATGTAAAAACAATATTATTTTGACATTATGGCATTGTCATCCTTTTTATGACCTGAAAAGTAAAATTAGGTCATTGATACACTATTTATTGAGGGTTTTAACTCTCATTTTATTATCATCTTTCACTGACCATTTGGCGAGGTCTGAAATTTGCACCCCATTTGGGTTATTCATTGATTTGAGGAAGGCACACTTGTTGAAGGAAGATATTTTTGGCATTCTATGGTGTTTTTCTCGAAGGAAGGTGTTACAACTAGGGCTTGCATGATTATTTTCTTGATGGTTTGTAAGTATTTTTTTGCAAAACTTCTTGATTGAATGGTTGTAGTTTAATTTCCTGCATCTTTTTATAAATATTGCTGAATCAAAACCCTAGGGGACAAACACACAAGTAGGTCGTTGTCTCATGTCCCCCGATAGAAAAACTTTTAGCCATTGAAGGAGAAGAAGAGAGCCTAGCCATAGCTACACTCCTTTTTCTTCTTCCCTTAAGCTAGCCGTATCTTTTGACTTCAAGAGGAAGAGGACGTCCCAGGCCTAGGTTATCTACACCAAGGGCCGTTTTATTTTAGGGTTTGATGAAAGAGCCTTGCCTTAGCAACACTCTCCCTCTTTAAACCCTCTTGTCTTGACTTTGCTTTTCATTTGAGCTAATTGTTTGCCTGGAAGGAGGAGAGAGCACGAGGCCTTGCTTTAGCAACATCGGAGTGAGCCTCTCTCCCCTAGGGTTATGGTTTTGGAGCCCTGCTTTAGCAACACTTCAAAACTTATCCCTCTAGTTCTTTAAAATCTCTTCTCCTTCAACTTTTGCATTCTTCACCTATGACTCCATTAACCCTAAGGCATTGATCTATGACCTCCAGCGTTGAAGTAGAATTGGATCCAAACACTCTTAAAACTCTATTGAATTGAAACCCTAACTACACTAACCCTAACCTACTAACCCTAGAATGCTAACATCACCCTTGGTTATTTCATCTTGATGCAACAACGTTTCATTTTATAAGCAATTGAATGGTAGTTAAGAGCATTTATTGGATTGAGTGTTGATTTGTTGCATTGAATGCTATATCGTTCCAGTATTTATTGACAAGTGACATATTTATCATTTCCATTTTGAAAACATTGATTTCGTCAATATTTACTATCAAATTGCTTACATTGAATATCAGATATCACTTACATATGAAGTACTAACCCCATTGAACATAGGTTGCATATATCTTTCTTGCTATTGTCTTGTTCCAGGCAGGTACATTTTCTTTGGGGGTTACTTCAAATTGGCCTTTGGATGGACTATCTTTTTGGGTGGTGATCTGTGAAGGGGGAACTATCTTATTTCTCTTAAACCTTTGCCTCTTCAAAGCCACAAGTCATTGGGGACGTCTCCCCTGGGCCTAACCTCCCTAAATAGAAAGAACCTCCCCATTGTGGTGACATTGGGTGGGGAAGGTTTCTGTTTCGCCAGTTTGACCTACTATCCTTTAGCCTCACTCCCATCTAAAAACTGTGCGATAACATGCCCAATCTACTGTTCCAACAATTTTTAGAGCATTTGGAGGTCTTAAGGAGGGAGGCCAAAATATTGGGCATCTACAACTATCTAGGAGGGCACAACTCAACTAGGAGGACTGGATCTGGTTCGTGGGAGGAAGGAAAGCTATCTTGTATCTCTTCCTAGTTCATCAGAATGCCTTTGGAGGCTATTATCATCAATATTGACTATTATTGTAGCAAATATCTTTCCATTTTGGATGTTATTGTGGTTTTCTTCCAGATCTGCAGATATCTGGTTACATGGTCTCTCTACTATTTAAAAAAAGGTCATATATGACATTGTTGGCTCCATATTGGTATTTCTTGTTGTATCATGTCTTATTTATGGTATATGCTTCAGATCTATCTCTTCATTTCTATAATCTCCATAATATCAACCCTAATGCACAACTTCATGAGTAAACCTGCAAACACACATTCAAACAACAAGAAACAATGAACAATTATTGTTTCCAACAAAAACATTTACTTGGGAACATTACAATAAGACACAATTGCAGAGATTTTTGGGCAGCCTTAACCATGTTCGACCATTATACAAAGGGCAAGTTGATGTCATTCCAATTCTGCAACAAAGGTTAAAGAAGCATCCCCTAGCTTGGAACAATTCCATGATAGAAGTTGTCAAGAGAATTAAAGAAAAAGTACAAGCTTTGCCACCATTGTATCTACCCATAGGAGAAGGAAACTACATTATAGAGATATATGCATCCAATAGTACATGGGTTGGTGTACTGATTGAGGACATTAATGGAGTTGAGACTGCTTTCTCATATGCTACAGGTTCCTTCAAGGGAGCATAACTCAAATACCCTTCTATTCATAAAGAACTCCTTGTAGTCAAGAAGACCATACTCCATTTCAGGATTTATCTTAAACCAATGAAGTTTTTAATTAGATCAAATTTAAAAATATTGTCTGGAATGTTGAAATCTGAAAAGCTTATTACTGAATTTCACTCAAGGATTCAAAAATGGATCTTATGGCTAGATAATTTTGATTTCACTGTGCAACATAAACTTGGTCATTTAAATTGTCTTGCTGATATGTCAATGAGGGAATCCAAGAGTGCTGATATTGCCATGTTTTCGGTAGGACCATCAAACAAAGGAAAACAACCTATGCCTCAAGAAGAAGCAAATTGAGCTCGAGCCACAAATATAAAAGAAATCTTAACACTAGTAAGTCAAGAGGTAATAGAGATGATGATGAGAGAGAGAGAGAGAAAGAGAAGAAGAGAAGTTGTCAACCACATTGATTGAAGAGATTAAGGACTCTCCAATAAAAATTCATATCCTTGAGAAATGGGAAAAAAAAAACATTTGCAGGCATGAGAAATGGCTAAAAAATGATATGGGATTGCGTTAGCCAATTCAACCCTGATCATCCTTGGCCTAGAAAAAAGAAGCACAAATATAAGTCTTATAAGAAGATTCCATATCTTAAGAAAAGACACAATCCTACCAAAGACACAATCTACTTTAATTGCAAACAAAAGGGCCATTGGTCACGCCAATGCCCACAAAAGAAAGATAAGCCAAAACTGTCTGCACTATTTGTAGAAGAGCTTGATCCCAAGTGGTGGGATTTATTTTATTGTGCTCCTAATGAAGAATTTGATGGAAATGTTATTTTTCTTAATCCTTCTGAAATTTTCAGATGATGATTCTGATTGACTCTCCTCTTCTATTGAATTTAGTGATTTCGAGACATTAAATTGGGAGGGTGAGAAGCCTACCTTTGATTTCTACATGTTCTCAAGTTTGCAGAAACCAGATCTCGAGAAAATGATCTAGGAAATTGATTGGTTGCTTGAAAGCACTCCAACCTGAAAAATATACAATCAGAGAAAATATGAGAAAAGAAAATGATGATCTAGTAAGATATTTTGCTACTCCTAGAGAAGAAATAGTTAAAACTATGTCTGGTACTCCATCATCTATGGTAGCATAACTGAAGGACCACTGTAAGTTATTATAATCAGTGTTTCCAATAAAAAATATTATGTTCATTGCTCAGCTCATAAATGACAAATCAATTCACAAATAGACTAAGATTCAAATTTCATCTCATATGTTGGATCTCTGGGAGTGAAAGAGCCACATGGATGTTTTGACCAAAATCAATGGTGTTATGATTATGAACTTCTAACATCTCTTCATTATGTGAAAATACCACCCCCAAAGATAGCTCATCATCACCATCATCTTGAGAACCCTTAGAATCCCACATCCTAGTGGGTGGGACAAGGTAATGTGTTGTTGTGATAGAAGGTGAATATTTGAATGGACACAACCAAATCTTGAGCCTTTTTTAGGGCTAAACAATTCCTCTTTACATAATGCATGAAGAAACATACACTCCACTTTTGTTCACATACCAATGAACTAGTAAAAATGTTGCAGAATGAAGATGGTCCGATTTAAAATTTAGTAATAAGAACTTGACCCAGGTCCTTTTTTGTTGGTCATTTCTTGCATGCTAGAAACCTACAAGAAATGACTAGTGGAAACATTGATCATTTCCCAAGAAATAGGTTTCCCATCTAGAAACATGAAACAAATGCCAGAAACGGGTTTTGGGGTGAGTTTGGATTTAGGGTGGTTTTTCTACTAGAAATGGCCTCCTTAGGTGTTCTTTTTTGTAACATAGGAAAGTAGTTTTTTTTTTTCTCAAAAAGAGGAAGCTAAATTATATTATAGGTCCCATCTCTAGGGTTTTGAGAATACATAGAATATAAAATTGGACAAAGTGTGCCTTGGAAAACCATCTTTGTCCATTATAATTTGCAAAGAAATCTCCAAAAGAATATTTTAAACGCTTACCTTGATAAAGGTCTGAATGAAGGGTACATTTGTGGTATGAAGTATATGGAAATTTTCGAAGGTTTTGAAGTCATTTTTCTTGGAAAGGCCACAAATTCTTCTTTACCCTGACTTCCAATGAGAATTTATTGTGGTTCTCCATTCTTTTGTACAATGAAGATCCCTTGGCCAAACCACCTTGATTTTCAGTCTCTAGGTTCTACAAAGGGGAATCAAAATTGTCATGAATATTTTCATTTCCAACATAAGAAACTAGGTTCCATGGGTTGAGGTCAAGGATAAATTTATACTAAACAACATGAATAAATTGGTTCTTGATCCGGTAAATGGGGTCATGCGAGTGTCCTTATTGTTCAAGTTGGGTGTTCATCTTCCATTCAAATGGTGGTGAAATTGGAATTGGAATTTTCTCATTTTTTCTAATTATTTTAAGAAGTATAAGCCCTATGATGGATATCATTGGTTCGATAAAAAGCCCATTTTGGATGCATGCCTAAATAGACTATGGAGACTTTGATCCAAACAACCAACCTTGCTAAATACACTTATAATCAAGTTGAAGAGGTTGGTTGAGCCTAAAAAACCTTTTCATGGTATCTCACCCTAAGAGGATTGACTACTGGAATCATATAGTTCACCTTGACATCCCCTACCTAAAGTGCTCTTTTCGCAATGGGCTCAAGTCTCAAATATTTGTTTTGGTTCTATCCTTTTTCAAGATCTACATGATAATGGGTGTCCACTTTTTGTGGTCATTTCTTACTCTCATTCCTTGGAAAACAACTTTGTTCGGGGATACACTTCCTAAATTATATACTTCATGTTGCATGACAATATTTTAAAATTGAGAATTTGTATGTAATTTGGAAGAAAACAAATTTGTTTTTTTTAATCAAAGCCTTCTGGATGATTTTCTTGGGTCAACAAAATTGCAATTTGTGTTAATTAATTGTTGCAAATTACAATGCAGGTCCAAAATGTGGAGATGGACATAACTAATTTGACATCCTAGACTACTAGGGAGACATCATGCACTTTGATTCAAGTGCCTTCGAATGCCTCTCCTACTCCCACTATTAGATCCCAATAGTGCGGGCAAAGTGGTATCTGAACTCGAAACTGCGTTGTCTAGGTTGTAAGGGAGAAGGGAGCACAACCATAGATGGTTATGCAATCCTCCAGTTTGTTCATTAAATGACAAGTTTAGTTAAGTTCCTTTGGCAATCCTGGAAGTAAGAAAGCAGTAGGGAAATAATGGATAGGAAATTGATGTTTCTACACCTAAGCCACTCACAATGAATCAATTCCTAAGTCTTATTCTTTAGCAAGGGAAGAATGTAGTGAAATGTAAATGGGTCTATAGAACCAAGTTTGCTTTGGATGGTTTTGTTGAGAGACATAAGGATAGCTTAGTAGAAAATTTTTTCCTCAACAAGAAGGTATTGATTACACATAGATTTTTTCTCCCATGGCTAAGATGCATTATGTCCAAATTGTTGTTTCTCTTGATACTAGTCTTGGTTTGGAGGTACTTTAGATGGATGTGCAAAGTTCCTTCCTACGTGGGGATCTTAGTGAAGAGATATATATGGAGCAATGCCCTGTTTTGTGTGGGATGGAAATCTTGTGTATACACTAAAGAATTCCTTGTATCGCTTGAAATAGGTGCCTTGAACATGTATATGAAGATTGATCAATGCTTTCTTTTTAATATTCTCGAGCATAGTAAATTATATCACAATATTTATGTGCACATTGTGAATGATGTTGTTCTATGAAGTGTGCTTTGTGTTGATGATTTGATTATCATTGGGAATAATGTTGATACAATTTTGGTCCAAAGGAAGAATTGAAGGATACATTTGAAAATACCGGCTTAGGTTTATTACATTTCTTTCTTGGCATCTAAGTTATGCATTTGGATGATGGTATCTTTAGTCAAACCATGCTTTGGATCTCTTGAAGAGATTTTAGATTGAACACAATAAGTCTTGCTCTACTTCATATCAGTGGGTAGTTAAGTTGACTAAGAAATCTGATTCTCTAAAGGTTGATGCCATGATGTACCAAAAAGTTGTTGGAAACCTTATTTATTTGACTTATAACAGACTTGGCCTTTCCTTTGTTGTTAGTTTGGTCTCTCGGTTCATGGAATATTTGAAGAAGAGCCGTTTGAAAGAAACATAGACAATTGCTGATATATCAAGGTATGTATAAGTTTAGCATTGATTATTCTTACACAAATTCAAATTTTTTGGTTGGATATATAGATTCTAATTCTACTAGTGATGTGGATGACTAGAAGTCGACTTCTGGGTATGTGTTTCATCTTGGATCTAGTTCGATTGTATGGTCATGTAAGAAGCAACACATTGGTTCATTATTGACTACTAAAACTTATTAAATGGGAATAATTAATGCAAACATTGAGGTAATATGGATTCATAACCGTATGGGTGAGCTTGAATTTCCTTATATGGAATTTACTACACTGTATTGTGACAATCAAAGTGCAATACAAGTGGCTCACAATCTCGTTGCTCATAGAAAAATGAACTATGGTGATTTTATGTGCACTATCTTAGGAAATTGGTATAATATAATGTGGCCCTCTTGTCTATTATAGGACATAGGATCATATTTTCGAGGTTTTTCGAAGCCATTGGGAGAGGTGAAGTTTGTTAAATTTTGGTTTTTGTTTGGGCTTGAGGAAGCTTTCATTAGAAGGATAATGCCACCCCTTGATCGTCCAAGTTGCGTTTAAGTGAGGATGTTGGAATGTGAGATAAATCTAACTCTTTGGATGTTAATCAATAGATCAATTGAACATAGATTGGATATTTTGACTAATAGTCGAAATCGATGGAAGGCGGATTGACTAGCTGACTAGGAACCCACTGACTATAGGATTGTGGCTGACCAATTAACTGGGCATAGAAATGGAAAATAAGCACTGATTGTCTAACCACTTTGTGGTTGAATTGGGTGATCAAACTAGACCAAATCAACCTTTTTTTAAGGACATTGGTTATGCACTCATGTATAAGTAGATAATATATGGACCGATATATTTAATGAATGAAGTGGATGTTGCTTGTGTTGTATAATGTTGATATATTATTTATCAATGAATGCTGTTGCAAAATAATGCCACAAAGGAATTTCTAAACACCACTAGGATCTATTTGGACGTTTTTATCTACTTTTGCAATACACTAGTGTTTCTAACACTTCCACTCCATTTCTTAAGAGGAGTAACATCCCACACTACCCTAGTCAGAAACCTGTGCATAATATAATTTGAGCAGGAAGAAACTTATGACCAAAATCTAATCGGTAATCCTTTTACTTGAAGAAAACATTGATGCATCTCAAATAAGGTCTCATCTTACCTCTCAATAACACTATTATGCTAGGAGTTTAGTGCATTGCTCTTTTCCATGAGATACCATTATGAGATAAGTTTCCTTTGAAGGAATTGCTCACATATTCTACTCCATTATCAAAGCTCAAACATTTTGCAGGGCCACTGCATTGTGTTCAACCAAGAAACTAAAATAATTGAATTTCTCAAAACCATATTAGTTTTCTTCAAGAAATAAACCTATGTAAATCTAGAAAAATCATGAATGGATGTGAAAACATGCCTTGCACTTGCTAGAGACAGATGGTTCAATGTACAAATATTATTGTGCACACAATCCCTTTTTGACTTTCGCTCCAAGACTTCACTTTCTTAAACTGTTGTTGGTGATGTTTGACAAGAACACAATGTTCATACACCCCTTCACGAGGAACAACCCTAGGGAGTCTATGAAACATATTCACTCACACAAATATTTTCTTATATCCTCAATTTTGGCCACAAGTGAAAATGGTCATGTTTCTTTCTTTGCACCCTTAAAGTCACAAAACTTATACAATCTATGCTTGGGGTCAAGAATACCCTCAACAAGAAACTCAAAATGATTGTTGATATCCTTCACAACAAACTTATCAAGCCAAAATTTAACTTTCTTGCTACTCTACGTGAGTTATGTTACATATAACATATTTGCACTTAGATGTGGTACATGGTAAACATAAATATTCACACCATTATCACAATCAACTCTACCAATTCTAGTAACATTAAGTGTAGGGTCATATGTAAAAAATATCTTCTCTTCTTTTTCCTCACTCAAGGAAGAAAAAAGAGAAGCATCTTTAGCCATGAGATGCGAATAACCAAAGTCTACTATACATTATTTTTTAGAATCATGAGCATGTCATGTTTGAGAAGAACAAACATAATAGGTATGGGGACCATCACCTTTATTTTTTTAGAGTGTCACTACTATTTTCCTCTAATCCTCTAAACCTTTTTCTCAAGGTCATTGGTATTCTTCCAATGAGTCTTCATGTTGAATGCACTGATTTTCCACAATAATGACATGTCTTCTCGTTTTCGACCTTCTTGGTCAATTGCTCACTTTCACCTCCATGCTTTCTTCTGTTGATTTTATCTTCACTATCCTTATCACTGTATATACCATGCTTCCTTGATTGTCATCTCAATCTCTTTCTTTCTAATTTAATTGACCGTTTCCCTTAATGAAATGACCGTGATGCTTATTGCTAAGCTTTCCTTCATCAAACAATTTCCCCTGTGCCATAATCAGTAACGAGAAAAATGAATCAAAGTATAATACTTACCATCTTCTTTCCTTGAAGCTCAGTTTACCCAAAAAATGGAACATAAAACATCATATGGTGATTTCAAATTCATTATAAACAATTCTATTAGAGGTCCTTACTTCTTTAGGAATTCTATTCCACAGTCACCCAATCAACTACAACTCAATACGAGTGAAATAATCCTCAATCATATCGAAAGAGAGGGTTTCAAGAGAGATCGATTGTTTCTCAAGTTGCATATCTTTACTTTGATCAACCTTGTCAAATAACTTCTTCAAATTCTTCTACACTTCATTTTACATTCGATTCCACCAATATGGAATCAAATCCATCTTAATATGTAGGGCACCATAACACCTACAACTTCATCCATCTTCCCATTGACCACGAGCCACACGATTTCTCGCTTAGAACCCATATTGCTCCTGCAAAACCTTGATCCAAAAAATTGAAAGTCCAAACAAGTCTATCATTTCCAAATATCCAACTTCATAGGAGAAAAAATAGCATCAACATTCTTCCTGTGATGTTGCATCCCCAAAACACGACTCTTGTAGCAAAACAACCATGTTAGAATCTACAAAACCTAGAATTTAATACCGTATTAGAAACATAGGTGTGTTGTAGAGGTAGAACATATGGTACAAATTGAGACCAACGATGTTTAGAAATATCTATCATTATTCTGCAATATCACACATTGATAGACAATTTGTCCACATTAAATAACAAAAACAACAT